>JBCAUA010000005.1:77089-88840 GCA_038406235.1 Peronia verruculata | reverse complement strand
AAGAAGAAGAAAAAGAAGAAGAAAGAAAAGAAAGAAAGAAAGAAAGAAAGAAAGAAAGAAAGAAAGAAAGAAAGAAAGAAAGAAAGAATAAAATTCTGTACATATTTCAAAAGTAGAAGACTGCGTTTATGTTGAGCAAGAGCTTTTCTTTACTTACAGGTTGTGCAAAGACCAACAAGAAGAAGAATGTGTTCCATCTTTTCATTTAATGTGAACTAATGCCAGCTCATTTCGTTATTCCTGAAACACAAGACAGTTGTGTTTGGTTCCAGTTAGATAGATATATGATATATATATATAATTTAGCTTGACGCACTCATCAACATAAGCCCGTCATAACTATTCCTACAGTATAGCCATTTACGGGCAATGTTATACTGATCAAATGACCACAGTCAACAATTTAGGACTGTAGAATGAGCAATATCAATATCAATAATGTGAGAATCAGCTGACAGACAAGAAAACGAGACACATACGAATCAGTAGATTATACGCCTTAATCTGTCCCCGTAGTTTTTTGCCATTCAGAATGCCAAAATTTGCCACAAATTTGCAAAAAAAAAAAAAAAAACCAAAAAAACAGTAAAATTTGCCACAAAATTTGCCAACATGCGTAAATTCGACATTAAACATTTTTTTTTTTTTTCGTACCGCGCAACATAAACTGAAAATAAACAAAAAACAACCAATACCTTTCAAAGGTCTACTTTATTCACCTCTGTTACTGAAACCCAAACTCTACAAACGTGACAAAATTACAACAAATTCAGTAAAACATCATTCCATTCATGACAAAATTAAACATCATTCCATTCATAAAAGACATGGTATATAAGCTCTTAGCAAGCTCAAAAATACATGTAGATTCTGTATAAAAAAAAAACACAACAAAAAACACAGTTGTCATACATAATACTAATAACATCATTCATCAAGACAAGCAGACCAGTATCAAAAAAGGAAACAATAAGTATTTTTAAAAAAATGATCTTATATTTCATTCAGCGTGAGAATTAAAGCAAAAATAAAATCTCAATATTTTCACAAATTCAGCACGACTAGTAGACCTATAGGCCTACATAGTTTCTTGATCTAGGCAAGTCTTAAAAGTTAACTTGAATGGTGGTATGAAAAAAAAAAAAAAATCATGCATACCGCGCCGGTATTGCATGCAATTGTCATTATCTGGTCCTCCCGAAAGTTGTGAGAAAAAAAAAGTGGTCAAAAGGTGTGCTGGAAATCTGTAAAAGTTGCGCTAGAAAGTTGAAAAAAAAAAAAAAAACGCAAAAGTTGCGCTGAAAGTTGCAAAACTTGCCAGATAACATACATGTAGACTAAAATTCATATATATATATATATATATATATATAATTAATGGAGACCGCAGTCATTACAAAGGGGACATTTTGTCACAGTGTGCATGTGTCCAGCATTAATAAATTTGAGCGTCAATGTATGTTTATATGCAGCAGTAGTCAAAAGAAAGATGAGTTTTAGGGTCCACCCTTCCGCTCCATACATCACTGTGCTCCAGACTATGGCTTTTAGAATTTTTATCTTTAGCTTGTTTGACAGGTCTTTGTCTTTCCAAATGTTTTTCAGGTCAATTGTTTTTGTTTTTGCCATTGCAATTCTAGAGGTGATGTCTTTGGTACAATGGCCGTTATCTGATTTTATGGAGCCAAGATATCTAAAGTCATGAACTTTTTCTAGCTCTTCTCCTTCAATAATTACTGGTTTTAAAATTTGCCTTTCCTATGACCAGAACAATAATTCGGAAAAAAAGCTGGTAAGTCCTGCTAAAAGAGATTTTTTAAAAGGGTATAAAGTGAAAAACTATAGACCTTTAAACCTTAATTTCTGTTTTTCTCCCTTTTAGAAAATATAACATCTGGTTTTTCCACTGGAGTCTTCAGATGTCTTTGTCAGCATTTATAGACGCAATTTGAATAAAAATCAGATAAAATAAGTCTAGGCTCTCTGCCTTTATTGCTTGAAATGTAATGCAACCTCATTCCCTGGAGAAAACTAGCAGTTAAAACAAATTTATGTCTCTCTTTCTCTCACCTAACTGAGACTGACTATGTCAGCTTTGTGGAATGTTCCCTGTTTGAGTTCACTGTCATGAGTAAACTACAGGCATTTCTGAGTTTGTTCATTTGTCTCCTGTTATGCTGCATTATATCATATTTTTATAAGTCTGTTGATTTGATTTCAAATCCTTTTCATAGGTACTTCCTTTTCTATTTATGAGAATATTTGTCAGTAGAGATATAAATTAGTTGTCAGTTACACTGAAACATAGCCTAGAAATTGTCTAACTGAAAACTTAGCTATAAATTTGCGACCAAGCCAGAGAGTACAAGGCTGGCTTGCTAGTTTTAATGGCTGGCGCTACCGGTAGTACTCCCACATAGCCTCAGGGCATTTTGTTTTGACTCAGCTGACTCTTCCCCAATTAAAAGAACAAATGTTAGTCTATATTGTAACCCGAACTGACCATGTGCTTTCTCAGATCCTGATCCCACCCATCTTCAGGTATAATATGTGAAACAGCGGGATTGAACTCACACATGTGGGACGATTTGACAAAAACCTACATAAGGTGAAGGACCGCGATTTTGAGTTTTTTTCACATTCTTAATGAGCAATGAATTCTGAGCATGTTGGTGTTTATTTGAAGTCAATATCTTAATTCTAGCCGAAGTTCTGGGGCTTTTAAAGTATGGCATTTCACAGGATGCTGTTGTGACTTTTTTTTACCTGTTTTGAGTGATTACTCACAACACCGTTTTTCACCTTAGGTAGGATTTTGTCAAATCGTCCCACAAATACATGTCAGTTACATAGGGATATGATGTTTGTCACTCCTGACACACTAGCCATTCCTACATAAAACCCCTTGGACCAACGATTTCATAAAAGAGTGTATCTATGTTTATTGTTATAGTATCTCAGTTTAAACAAGAAGGTGTCACTTCCCTGACATATGGAGTTAGACCATTCTTTTTAGATCAGTCAGGCCAGCATCTAACTCTCAGCAACTACAAAGATACATGTAGAAGTGGTTTGTCACATCATGAGAGCATGAGAATCTTATCTGTTAAAAACTTAAACTTAAAGTCTGTTTTAGCTTTCACTCATATATAACTATAGATAATTCATGCTCTCAGTAGCTTGATCGTTGGTCAGTGTGAAATGTGTTGACTGAACCAGTTAGTTGCAAGGTGTTTTTATTTTTCTATAAAGAATAACAGAAGAGATAACTGCCTCCAGTTGGTTGAAAGATGTATATAGAAAGAATAGCAGGTGGACTTTCTCACTGTTGGCAAAAAAAACCAAAAAACTGTTGACTATTCAAAGATCTTTTATTTAGACGCAGCTATTGATAGGTATATCATGTAACATTTTGACAAAACTGGATCCAATAGACCCTAAGTTTTACCAACAAGGTGAGAAGTATCACAGCAATGCGATAGGTGTAGCAGAGAAAGGCCAGTTTGTATAGATACTTGATGCATGCAACAAGCAAGAGGGTCTCATCTGTTGTATGTATATGTGATGCACAGGACACGGGTTAACATGAAATGTGAAATCCCCTTACGTTTGAAAATTTGATGTCCATGTTATGATATATCATGGACGGAGAGCACGGACAAAACACGCAGTGTAAAGTGTCATCTCATCATGCTGTTACATCAGCTTCTTCTTTGTTCAACTTTGCCAGTAGGTCTTGTCATTTCTGCTCTTTATCACACAGCGCTCATGCACTGATGATAAACACCACTGGCCTTGCTTCAAAAAGATTTTTATACAGCAAAGATGTGCCACAGAATATGGTAACACTGATTGATCATTTTTTTTTTTTTTGTTGAGAGGAGCACTAGTAGCTTTGCACAATCTCCCACTGTGAGCTGGGAAGCTCTTTAACAGTATTTATGCTCTGTAGTTTTTATATCATATCTTCTCTCATTTGCAGTGGTGCAGAGTCATCCAAAGGATGGTGTAATGTATAGTTTAGGAAAACACGTGGAGCACAGTATTGTCCCCCGCGCAATGAGTTTTTAACATGTTGCCTCTGGTACAGGTCAGACACTTAATCTTCTCTGTCCAATTTAATCATTCTTTGTTGGCAGCGAAGAAGGTTGCATTGGCGCAGGTGGGGCCCTTAAGTTCAGGCAGCCTATCTTCAGCCACCTTCCTCATGGTTCCAAGCCATCACATTAGTTCCATTAGGATCAAAAGCATTACTGAACCATTCCACAGGTTCCCCAGGCCCTGCTAAAATTATAGCTTCCAAACAAACTTGCTTGGCTGGGATCCCTGCCAGGTCCAAATTGTGCAGTCCCTGATCCAGCTACATTAGAGACTAACAGCGCCATGCATCCTCAGTGGTGAGCTGGAGGCCTCTATCGTCGTGCTTACTCCTTCATTGTTTCCTGACGTGTTTTAAACATTGAAATGAAATGTCAGTGCTCACCCCGGTAAAGGGGGGAGGACAG
The DNA here is from genome assembly GCA_038406235.1 of Peronia verruculata. Lineage (NCBI taxonomy): Eukaryota > Metazoa > Mollusca > Gastropoda > Systellommatophora > Onchidiidae > Peronia > Peronia verruculata. Next base: position 84,335 of record JBCAUA010000005.1, on the reverse strand, counting down.
GAGAGGATCACCTCAACTCTTTCACTCCTCAGAGAGATCAGGTGATGGACCAGAAAAGGCCTGGCCCAGCGCGCCTCACTCTGATCACGAGATCAAGGCTGGCCTGGCCCAGCACATCTCATATTTATTGTTCATCAGTCATGAACCCAGAGGTTGGCCAAAGCAGACCAGGTGCAAGATCCTGGTACATACCTCGGCGGGGGTGCAATGCCGGCCTTCCTTCTCAAACCACTGAGACAAAGGTTAACTGCCATGTTACCATTGACTATCTATAAGGGGCAGCCTCATGAGAGACTGAAGCCATTTGCTACCATGTGGCGGTGCCAGTGAGGGCTTAGGCTTAGCGTGGAGAACCTAAGGACCAGGATTAAATTGCTATTTTAGGCAAACCCCTTGAAAGGCATACCTTTCTTACTTCTTACACCCTGAATAAGATGAAATGTTAGTTTCATGTGAGACATGATGCTCAAACCTTTTGACTGTAGAAGAAAAAGAAGAAACAATATTTGTCACATCAGTCTGATTGTTTCCATATACTATAGTATTTCTGCTGGCTGTAGAAAGTATGCTTACATGTTTTTGCTGAAACGTGGTGATGCAGCAAATGCAAGATCGCTGCTTATTTTAACTAGTAGTTGACATCTTCAAACATCGAAATAATACTGCTGAAGAATGACTATTATTATATTGATGTCAATGCAGTTATAAAGGTATATAATTTCCACTTTATTTATGTTTATTTCACAATCATTAATATTTTGCACTCATTTTTTTCACCTGCACTGATCCTATGAAACTTATCAATTTAGGCAAATTTGTGAGAAAAATGCGGAAGCTGTTCCAAGATCGCCTAGCAGATGCAGGCACACAAGCAGAGGAGTCTCTTTCTTCTATCAGAACAGTCAAGTCTTTCTCCGGGGAAAGCAAGGCAATAAAAGTTTACACAGATCATGTTCAAGATAGCTATAGGATTGGGAAAAAGCTTGCACTTGCACAAGGTAAGATGTTCCTGTCCCCATCCAGCAGTTTTGTTTTTTATACTATCAGAAATAGGCATAAGGAGTCTGAATGCATCCGATCACAGTAAAACGATTGCAGCAATATTTGAATTGTTCACATGGCTTGGGTGGCAAAGAAAGCTTTTGTGTAGTAAAACTAGATGCCAGAATTATAGTTTGATCACTTAAATACATTTGTTTTTTCATACATTTGTGTCAGGATCAATGGATGGACTGTTCAGTTTTCTTGCCTATGGCGCCATTGCTGCAGTGCTATGGTATGGAGGTAAACTTGTGCATGAAAATTCTAAGGATCCCAACAGCGGCATCACGGCTGGATTATTGACATGTAAGTGTCTTCTCTTATTCTCCTCTTCTAAAATGGTCACTCTGTTTCTTATTTTATTTCCTCTCTCAAGTATCTCCCTGCCCACCCCCTCTATCACTCTCTCTCTCTTTCTCTCTCTCTGCTATTATTAAATGTCTTTTACCCAGGGCAAATGAGTTGCAAGTAATGCCGGGTCACAGCCGTTTTTTACCGTTTTCTACTATTTTCCAACTACAATACCAAAATATCTCTTTTCTAAGATTAAGAAAGATTAAATTGTCATTTTGTGAAAACAAAAAAAATTTAGTATCTTAGTCAGAAAGTGGTTAAAAACAACCAAAAACGGCCATATATCTTCGTTGCCCCACGTGACTTCCGACTCATTTGTCCTGGTCGCAAGACAAATATTGTAGTGATGAGTATTTAGATTACTTGACACAGACATAGATGGAGCACGGAGTGCTGAGAATCATTTATGAAAATTTGTTTCTTGTTGGTTTGCTTCTGGGTAGCCTTATTAATAAATGATTTGAAAAATGATATTGTTTGTAAGTTAATAGCCCCCTTCTCCTCTCTTTTGCTTTTCAGCATTCCTCTTGTATACACTGCAGGTGGCTATGGGCTTTGCTCTTCTTAGCTCACTTTATGGAGATTTTATGCAGGTAAAGACAATCTCCTCATTTTGATCAGAAGAGGTCTTAAAATTGCATATTCTCAGAGTGATTTATTTTATATGCCATAAATCTGAATGACAACAACAGAACACTGGCATGCAATATTCTTGAAGTAAAAGAAATTAAAATTTAACAAAATATGGGAGTGAATACACAGCTTTCAAAATTTGATAAGAATGAACAAATGCTGATTTGTTGTCTTTTCTTAACGGATCACTTAACGGATTAGCTTCGCTGAACTTCAGTTGAAGCAATGTTTTAGTCATTTTAGCCAGTTGTAAAAACTGCACTGTCTGTGGTCTATAGTGCTCACAGGTTTTGTTACAAAACGTTTATGTCCTTAACTTCATAAGTGAACAATAGTAGAGTCACAATTAAGCCCATCTCCAGGAAATTTCGTGCGTCTATGTTTAGAAGAGGGGCAGATATAGAGCTGCACTTGCTTGGTTTCAATGATGGTGAATAGCAAAAAAATCGAACGAAGAACATTTTGTTTTTGCAAGAATTTCAATGGAACAGAGGAGTCTCTGTATAATATTATTTTTGGGAGATACACACATTTACATAAATCTAGATTTGTATCCCACTAATGGTTCTGATATCCCTTCCTCCTCATTATTTTTTGTCTCTCACCGCATTAGATCCAGAGTAGGATCTAAGTTGCATAAAATGTTTATTCTTTCATTTATTTATAATACGGATAAGCCTTGTATTTTAGCAACTAGGTGATTTTTTTTTTTTTCATTTGTGATAATAATTTCATCCTAGGCCAAGGTTTAGATCTAAATCTAAATTCGGATATAGACTAGCCTAGATCAAGATCTAGATGTCATGAGATATTAACTCGTAAAAGGGAGGGGGGGGGGGTCCTGACTGGAATCGAAATTTTGGTCAAAATTATCGATTTTCGGTTTTGTGCTATCATGAAACAGCAACCATTTCTACACGTTTCTACCGAGATTTCACTTGATTCAACATTATTTGTGTGAAGAAAATGTGTCTATTGAAGGTAAGGGGGTCCCAAAAAGGTTGAAAACTGAGCTGAAATGCACAATTTTTGCCAACGAATTACATTTTCTAAATTTGATTTTTATTCGATACTTTGGTATTGGTACTTACTTCTGCCCACCTTCATGCGTCATCGGAAACACCAACTTGTTTGATTCTACCAAGAGTGCGACATAACAAGCTACACAGCCCTATCCCCAACACTTGAATCGCCCGACTATGTGACCTACTTAGGCTTGTATAGTTACAGCGTAGTAACTTCCGGGTAATATTAGCTGAGCGTGTGACAATTGTCATTGGTTGATGGATCTCAGCTTACTGTCACCTTGCAGCTTCATAACAATTTTTGGCTTGGCCGTGCGCAAATGTTTGTCAACAGTGTTATCAGCTGAGTTTTGTTTTCACTGTGCGCTATCATAGTCTCGCGTGCTTTTTTGCCTGTGATTTTTTACAAAAATAAACCATGCTGAAGAAGAAAGGACAAGCTGCTCATGTTCATAAAGCAAGAGAAGCAAAAAGAGAAGAAACCCAGGCCAGAGATGTAAGTGAAACATAATAAAATAATTGAAAACTGCATGCTCCTAAAGTCACATCCTTGTGATAACCTCTCCCAATTCTGTGACTCATATGTAACTCCTCCCCACAACTGTGAATGGTGAGCCTTGTGCGTGATAATTGCTATAGTTGTTTTGCTGTAACTGTTTCTTACACGCGCACGCATGTGTGTGTTTCTTACTTGTAGTGTGTTTGCATTCATGCATAAGTACGCCTATATGAGTTTGTATACATGTGTGAATGTGTGTATTACTTTTAGCATTCACCGCAGATGCAGTGCTCACGCTGGACGCATCAGATACTTGCACTCTAACAGCCATGCATCACCCCTGTTCCCTTGAAGACTAAATGGTTTTAGTCGTCCGATTGACGAACATCAAACAACATGCACATATATGTGTTCGCCTGCACCCACTTGTGTATGTGTAATATGCTATAGTTTATTTATTTAGCTATTGCTGAATTACTTTACTGAAACTGCTTTTTGTCTCCTTTTCCTTGTTTTGATGTCATTTTTTCTTTGTTGTCTATCATCTTTAGGAATCTCACACACCATCTCCAACACCCGCCTCACCTTCTGTAGAGGACATTCCCTCTACCTTTAGAGTCCCATCTATGGAGGACATTCCTTCTACTTCTGGAGCCCCATCTATGGAGGACATTCCCTCTACTTCTGGAGCCCCATCTATGGAGGACATTCCCTCTACCTCTAGAGCCCATCTATGGAGGACATTCCCTCTACTTCTGGAGCCCCATCTATGGAGGACATTCCCTCCACCTCTAGAACCCCATCTGTGGAAAACGTTCCTCATACTTCTGATGTGCTATTGAGGGTATTCCCATCAGTGTGCAACCGGTTTTTGATGAACCTGAACCTCTACCCAAGACACGCAGTGAAAAGAAGTTTTCCTACTTAGATCATTTTCGAGAGGATATTCCTTCAGGACATGTGTGCACTGTGGTTGATGTCAGTCAGATCGGTGATTTGAGCTGTCCACAATGTGAGAGTATGGAAGGACTAACCCTGAGGAGTGGGAGGTGCTTTGGACTGTCAGTTTCCTTAGATGTTGTATGTGAGGAGTGCAACAATGTAGTATCCAGGCAGTACACATCTCCTCGGAATGAGCAGTCCCCTAGTAGGCCTCAAGCTTTTGTCGTCAATGAAGCATGCACATTTGCAATCTTTGATGGCGGAAATGGGACCATACAGTTTTCCAAAATTTCAGTGAGTATCTAGACATGCCCTGCCTTCTTCAGAAAACCTTCAATTCAATTTCTCGTCGACTGTATTTAAAAAAAATAACACAGCTGGGACAGACTGTGTTTCAGCAAGCAGTATCCATCGTTTGACAGGAGTACATAGAACAGTACCATCTTACTCTAGAGGACGATGAGCCTTTGGATGTTGCTGTTTGTTTCGATGGATCATGGCTAACAGGTGGACATAAATCCCTGATTAGCATTGGAAGTGTCATCGATGTCCTTACCGGGTTAGTCGACAGTGCCCGTGTTCTGAGTTTGCACAGCCATGTTTGCGCACAGACAGGGGAGTACGTAAAACAAAACGACCCACAGCGATATGATAGGTGGCAAGAGACACATGTGGCCAGTGGGAAATGCACGGTAAATTTTGAAGGCACATCAGGAATGATGGTGGTGAAAGCAGCAGAGGTTTTATGGGGGAGATCAGTCGAAAAACATTATTTAGGTACACGACAATAATGAGTGATGGTGACTCAAAAACCTTCAACAGAGTACTAGAGATGCAGTCATATGGTCCAGATATACCAATAACAAAGGAAGACTGCATCAATCATGTCAGCAAGAGGCTAGGAACAGCTCTAAGAAACCTGGTGGTTGACTGCAGCAAGAAAGGAATTACCCTATGGGGGGAAAGAACGTGGCCGTCTGACTGCTGATGCAATTCGAAACATACATACGAGAGCAGTTCGAGGTAACAACACTCCTGAGGAGAGCAATACTGCCGAGTATATTTCATGGCTACTCGACAGATGTTTTTCCCCAGCACCAGTGTTGTCCGCCTGGAACTGACCCTTGGTGCTTCTGAAGGAGGAGCATTGGGGAGCACAACTATCCAACTGGCCACAAGAAACGAGTCCATACGCCCCTAAATTACGACCTTCTCCATGCCTACATCGAATCAATCTACAAAAGGCTGTTGTCAAAAGAAAACTACGCAGAATCCAAGCGAGAGCTTTCGCCTTTCCGTTTGGTCATGGTGCAGCAAAAAAAAACTTTCACACACTCAAAAGAGTGGAATTTGCTGTGATAACAGCAGCAGCCGAATACAACAGCGGGCCTATGGCTGTTTCCAGCATCAAAAGGACATTTGGCATCTGTAACAAATAATGGTTAAATATTATGTTGGGTACACGTGTGTGTATGAATGTTTAAACAGATCATTTACACTGAGCCTATGCAAGTGTGTGCACATACACTGGCCCATGGAGATATTGCGTCATCGAACATGTGTGAGATACTCTCTACACATTTTTGTGCAGAATGGTGTAGATCTCAGGTATTCATGATGTATACTATCACGTCAGGATTTTATGTTTGTTTGTACCGGATGTGACCTAGAGAGAATGCTTCAGTAACAGCTAGAGGGATAAGGAGAATTCTAGAGAGAAAGAGAAAGAGAGAGGAAGTTCTGGTTCTTGGACAGGCCAGCACCTATATAAAGGCTCGAGCAGAGAGCGAAGTTGTCGCAGTGAGAAAGTAGAGTGCAGAGAGAGCTGTGTGCATCGGAATTAGACAGCTGCCCTGAAGGTGTATTATCACCAAGTATCTGCCATAAATTTTTTGTATTGTTTCGATGCTGGAGATTCTTGTCATTATTTCTTCACACTGTGTGTGTCTCATCTATATCCACCGCCTGATCGCCACTTACAATGCACAGGAGAGCACCCAGAATGCACAGGAGAAGGACAAAAAGAGACACAATGTCGTCAAGCCCAAGAAAAAGCTAGGCAGGAGAAAGAAGATGAGGAAGATTGTCCGGCCTACAGGCTGGAATGTTTTGAGCTATTTCAGCATGTACAGTCAATTTTCTGTTACAACTTTCAGACGCATTTTTCTTAGAATGTGATATTTTATGATATAATTTCTATCTCCTTTGTTATTTATGAACCAATCTAAAAATGTTTTGGCACAAATCATGTCTGAAAGTATACAATAAAACAAATAGAGAGATATTTGGAAAAAGTTTCTTGGTTTTCTTGGAAACAGCTGTTTGGGGGGTCAATATTAGAAGAAAAACGAATTGTCCTTTATATTATATTTCATAAATGTTTATAAAATAATATACAGCAGATATCACAAAAAGCTCTCTATTTCATGACAGGGCAGATGTCTTGGAATGTGTACAGCAAATACCAATCAAATATGATAATTTTTGAGGGAGGAGATAGCTTTTGAAATCGGCAAATTTTGAACTGGGAAATTCAAGATGGCGGCCATTTCCATGACAACCTTACAGAAATATCAATTTTTTTTTTACTCTATTTCCCTAATTTGGACATGCTGAATTCAACGGTAATGATTAAAAGGGTGTCCACTAAAGTGTCTAGAAAATCACCTCTAGGACAAGCCCCCCCCCCAATCAATGGACTTTTTTTTTTTTCAAATCAGCAGATCTAGATATAGATCTACTCTTACATGAA
>JBCAUA010000005.1:25674-42312 GCA_038406235.1 Peronia verruculata | reverse complement strand
AATGACAATATTGGAAGCGATGGTAGTTTCTTCGTGACTGACATAATTTATTACCCGTACCATTTTTAATAATCAATTCCAAATAAATAAAAACAATCAGATGCACACAAGTGCCATACATGTACCAATTTTGTACGAATTTTCAATGGAAAATAAAATGAGTGATTGGGGGATACAAAACGAGTATTTTTTTTTTTTTTTTTTAATGAGAACTGTGGAAGGGATAAATAATATCAGCAAGGCAAGTGCTGCATTTGGTAGATTTCACAAGCGAGAACCCTTTATGGCATGAATGGAACTTGAAACAGGAGGCGAACATAGATGTATTGTTCCTCTTGCTTTACTGTATAGGTACCAGTCATGGACAACTATACATGAAAATTTGTTCTTTTTGAATTATCGTATAACGATGCCGGTCATTGAGTCTGTAGAGTAACCACTGGCATGTGAAGTTTTCATATAAGTGAATGTAAGAAAATTTTCATGAGTGCTGTCTCTAGGACATCAGATGGTTCCACAATCTAAAGGGCGAAGTTACTCGTACTAGCGCAGATGCCAAACATAGGTGCACTTTTAACATATTCTCAGTTGAGATGGTCTGGACATCTGGTGCGCATGCAGAACACTGGTTACGAAAAAAAAAAAAAAAACACACACACACACACACAAAAAAAAAAAAAAACAACAGAGGACTGTCAGCCAATAGGAAGACCAACGCTGAAGAAGACAGCCTTAAAAAATCCACCCAGAAATGTAATACATGTACTCGTGAAGGACAATGAGAAACCATGACTGCAAACAGACCTTGATGGAGGCAAGCTATTAGCATGGTAGAGAAAGTTTATTAAAATGAAATGCAGAACAGTCAAACTAAGAAACGTGCAGCAATAAGGCCAGAACTACATTCTGCTGCCGACTGTATGTATCAGGGTTTGGCCTGAAATCGCAAATGAGGATATACAGATTAAATAACTGCTGGGCTGCACTTAGTAGATTACTATACAGACATTTACTTTACTACAAAGCTTACAGTATCAGTGTTCTGTTCTCTCCTCTCTATTGTGGCATTTCATACATTATTTAAATTATAGATTCCATGAACACGTTTCTAATTTCCCCATCTGTTATAATTATCTGAGCTCGATTATTTAAAGTTATTATTATTTTTTTTTTGGTGTGTCCACGTGGTGTTAATGTAGAGCTAAATAGATGGACCGTTTAAAAAAAAAAAGGGGGGGGGGGGTCACACAACCAAAGTGTACTGAGAATATACAAAGTGATTTCTGAATAAACAAAGATGTCACGGAAGAAAAAGACTCTGACTGAGAGTCATTTCAGGAAATATTGTTTATTGAGTGGGAGGAAAAAAAAAATGTCCCTGAATAGGTCCTTGTTTTTGCTCATTCACTTTTCTCTTTAAAGATTGATGCTTTCTCTCCTCTCCCCTCCTCTTTGAACTTTTTAATGATTATGGCACAACAAAGAAGCTACATAAGTTGTGTTTTCTAACTTCTTTGTGGTTGAATACCTAGGCCTTAAAATATGTTATATTTCTGATATTCTATATTTTATGCAGTCTAGAGGAACCTCTACACAAACCTGAGAAGTGAAAATAAGAGAAAAGTTTGTAAAGCTGGATTGGAATACTATGTAGGAAACCGGAACTAAAACCAACAAAAACTCTTTTATTTTAGTTTTCAATGGCGTCAGTGCTAAACCAACAACACAGGATGGTTAGCTATTGTATGCAAGATTTTGAGGTGGTGCAACCACAGGGGCCGCTGTAATTGTGAAGTGGTCAACTACTGATATTTCTAGTGCAACGAGCTCGTCTTGCATTTTATGCCTGGAAGTGCAAAATTGAGAATACTTCATTATTGTTACTAGGACAGTGAACGGCCAAGGCAGCACTGGACCTTTGGAAATTGGAGAGTTCCTTTCTGCAGCCCTCGCTGATTTTTTAGTCGCCCTCCGTCGAGTTAGTAAACGTGGGTGTTGTTTGTTTGCCCACACCCTGCTGAATATATTGAAACAATCTGTTGCAAGAAGCTGACATCGGGATGTAAATCTTAAGCCCTAAAGGTAACTGTAGTGTTAGTGCAGATACGGGACCAATGTATGAGGCGAGACCTAGCCTAATGCATCATTTGTAAAGCCAGTAAAGGGCCAGCCTCCATCTCATACAACACAAGATCTAACACACGCCGTCCATTCAGTTTGTTTCATAGTGTTTCACACTGCATTTTGTCAGTATGACATTTTCCCAATTGAAATTCACATACAATAACAGTATAATACTGTCACAGGGAGGTGACTTTGAAGTTTGTCTTGTCTGTCTTCTTTGCAAGTAAGAAAATCATAGAGACATGTTTCATTGTTTGATTTAGACTTTAGAGTCAAGATCTAACATTCACAGTTCACATGTTGCACCTAGCTTTATCTTAGAGATCAAAGCAAAGTTCACTGTCAATAGTTTGTAATATTGATCATACTGGAGTGAATGATCTGTTTTGTACTAGATCTAGCTTGTCTCCATTAAATTTGTTTGTTTTTTTGTTCCTCTGGTAGTTGAAGTTTAACCTTATTGGTGTTCGTTAAGTTTAAATCCTTCATAGATTACAAGGAGCCAGTTATATTATCAGCAATAAATCTGTAAACTTAGCATTGAAGACATAAAGGTGTAATATTTACTTTGAGAAGTGGACATTATCTTAAAATATGATTATGATGTGAAATTTAGACTCAGTTTTGCCCACTGAAGCTGGAATCGTAACAGCACAAAAAGCCACTTAGTTCTTCAGAAAAAAGCATTTCATATAATTTGTGACATTGAGAATGGATCATGTGGAATTAAATTAAAATACCAGTATAATATGGTGATGGAGTTTACAAGTTTTTAAAATGAAAAACTTATCTTCTGATTTTATACTTTGATTTGACTTGTGAATTAGAGTAGAAGAATTGGGAAGATGCCAACTCATCATGTAGTTTCATTTGTTCAGCAAGCTTTCAGTTTGATTGCTGCCACTAAGAACAATTTGAACTTTAAAAAGATATAGATCTTTCAGTGATGGTGATAATTTTCTGACAATATCATTTTATGAAAGAAATGGTTTGATTTATGAAAAACAAATTTTACAAAGGAAGAAAAAAAAAATAATTCCAAAGAAAATGAGACAAAATTGAATTTATTTGTGTATGAAATTGTATTGTTATGCTGTTTTGACAGAAGTTTACACACTGTGAAGAAAGCTACAAATTTTGTACAATGCTGATTTCCTCATATATAAAATTTCTTAGTGCAGTTTAGTGTCAAGAATATCCCCCGTGGGGGCCCAGGGTTTATAAGTAGGTTCTCTTTTCCCACCTGGAGGCGATTGTAAGCCTGTCATCAGTGGGATGTCTCCCATGGAGTGCCATCCTCAACCTTTCAGGGGAGACATCTCTTCTCTCTGTCTCTCTCTCTCTCCTTGCTCCTGTCTGCTACTTTCTTTCCTCTCTTCTTCTTGACCTGTAAACGTATCTTACTATGTTTGACACAATATCGCTGTAATCACGCTGATGTATCGTTAAACCCCAACACAACACATTAAGTATCAAGAATAAGTTTATAGTTTGTTTTAACTTTGAAAGCAAATATTTCACTCCTTTGATTGAACTGTACATTTGTATGGAACTTGGGTGAACTTTTAGATGGACATGTTTATTTTGATTTAGATTTTTATGTCATCAAATACTGATGTCAACCATCAATTTGAAGTCCAGTTCAGAGTCAGTGAAGGTTTCCTCAGGTTTTAGATGAAGTTTTTGAAATATTGATTTTGTCACTTTCACAAATTGTGAAATCATTCCTTTTATGAGACAACCATTCATCATGTCACGGGTTTTTCCATAGCACTATATATTTACATATTAGGTGAAAAAGAAGTGATAAGGTTCCGTATAATTTGGGTATATGTGGCTGACTGCCTTGTATAGAAATTAATTCCTCAGAGTTCAGATTCTCTTGCTGAAGTTCACATTAATCAACTTTGTTTAGCAAAGTTTGTTTTGATGTAGTTGATCTCATTGGAAACATTCTATTTTATTTCCTTTGGAATGCATCTTTGGAAATTGGATTACTTGTGGTCTGAAAATACGGACATTAAGCCTGAAGTGTTTCTCACCTCCAAGTTCACCAGTACTAGTAAATGCTCAATAAATTTCTGTGGGTACTAGCAATCTTGTAAAGATCTGGGTATTTCAGGGTTTGGTCAGGAAGATTTTCTTATAGAAATCTGTTTATTACCTTTTTTTTTAAAATATCACTTCCCACCTACCCGTACTCACCTAGACTGACATTAAACCACCCTAGGAAATGAATGACGTATTCTATTAATGCAGAATAAGAGGTAATGTCAAAATTATATGATATAGATATTGATAGCTGAATCCAAAGATGATTTCTGTTATGTATATTCTTCTTTTCTTTTCAGTGAAAAGAGTATTCCTCGATGAAAAAGAGATCCCTCATAAAAATATAGCACATTTTATACACTCATAATAGATAACCCACAACATATCGACATATCATCACTGCATAATGGATAGCTTGACGTAGAATATTGTTTCAACTACCCTTCACATCAGTTGAACTTGATTTTGAAAATGGGAACCTAATTCAGTGACAATGGCCTGAGTTCATTTATTTGGTGATACTCTCACCATGGAAGAGGGAATTTCCACAGCAAGCAGTATCCCAGAAACAATGTCAGAAGTCTCCAGCAAGGCACCTGTTGAAAACCAGCCTGTGGAGACTGTGACAGATGGAAAGCCAGTGAAATCAGGTGCTGATGTACCTATAGTATCACAGCCTATTATCAGCCATACAGCAAGTAGCTTGAACAGTGCAACCACTTCAGTCAATTCAGAAACCAACCAAGTGGTGGGGCAGGTTAAAGGAACACAAAAACCTGTCCCAGATCAGACACTGCCATTACCAGGAAATAAAAATGGACCACCTAACCCTCTATCTGGAGAGAAAAAGACCCATGGAACTTTAACAGTTCTTTACACCTCCATTGATAGTAAACCACCTTTGATTGTTAATAAGACACAACATTTGACCCCAAAATTGGGTCAGGACAACTCAGTGGGATCAGGGAACCTTGGCTCGAAGAAACTGGACCATGGATCTCCAAAAGTAGGTCACAGAGAGGTCTCTTTGCTGCCTGAAATATCCCAGCCAGAAGAGAAGGTGAGCAAAGATGGACTAAGTGCTAGTAGTGGAGGGGATAAGAACGACAGTGAGTATTGTAAAACTGATGATAAGGTAGAATGTAAAGATGGTGATTCGCTAATTGTTCCATTAGGGTTAACCAAAGAGCCTGAAGCACAGTCTCAGGAGACAACAGAGGATAGAAATAAAAATAACAATAATAATAATAACAATATCATCAAAGCAGATGGAAGGGCAAAGGATTCATCAGAGGCCTTGAAAGATGTAGAGGCAAACAAATCTGGTGCAGTAGTAGAGGAATGCAAAAACAAAGCAGACAGCTTGAAAAAGAGTGAAAGCCAACTTGTCAGTGAGTCTACTGCATTAGTTAAAAAGAGAAACACTCCATTGCCAGAAGCAAATCAGAACTGCAAATTGTCATCACCTGCTGCAAATCCGAAGACACCTTCATCAGGTGATTATCAGAGGGATGAGAAGAGTTGGTCAGCATTACAGACAGTACCAACAGCTGTGGGTGAAAGTAACAGTGCACTCTCTCAGGGCAGAGATAGCACCATGTCAGTCACAGGATTGAGTTCAACCAAACAGAGCCAGATATTCTCTGTTAACTCACCTGTGACGAGCCACAAGTTGCCAGTGAAAGGGCAGGATCAACACCTGACATCATCTCTAATCCATTCAGCCACAACCCTGATCCATGGAGATGACTTAGGTAACCGTTTGTCACCTGTCAAAGAAAAAGATACTGGTGTGAATATCTATGAATTGTCCCAATCTACTAGCAAACCCCAAACGGGAAATCCAAGTAAAAGTCACAGTAACAAAGTTCAGCGCAGTTTGAATAAAAAATCAGCGGCGGAGGTAGGATTTAAATCTCGGTCATCATCAACGTCATCATCATCAGTGAAAACGTCAGCACCACCGATGACTCACATCTCTATCTCAAGTGGTCCTCGACCACATCCACGCACCAAACCAGTATCTCACACTGTGCAGGCAACAGTTGCACAGTCTTTGGCTGTAGATGAGAAAATGAGTGGAACAGTGCCCAAGTCTGCTAAAAAACCCTCGCGATCTAGGGGCTCAAGAAGTAAATCACCGAAATCACCAGTGAATGTTCCTGAAGATGAAGATGAGGACAGTGACTTCATACCAGTTGGCATGTTACAGCTGTCAACCTATAAGAGGCCGATGGAGGTAGTAACATTAGCTCAAAGTGAAGAATTGAAATCCACTGATGGATCCAGTGTGCCAACCATGGTACAGCTAAATACAGAACTTCAGGCTCAACAAGGGGTCACAACAACAGTGCAAGCTGATCATGGGCAGAATGAAGCGAAAATAGAGGCATTAAATGAACGCTTGCAGCAACAGTTGGAACAGCATCAGCTGCAAGAACAGCAGCAGAGGGAACAGCCAGGGAAACAGCTCGCACCTGAGCTCAGACAGCACAAACCTAAGCAGTGGAAGTCGGACCAAGAACAGAAAGGTGCCCAGCTCCAGCAGCTGGCTCAGAACATCAAGGCACAACAGCAGGAGGCCTTGCCTAGCAACTCACAGCACCAGCTGTTGCTGCAGCTGGTTCAGCAGGCTCAGCAACAGCAAAAACAGCTGCTTGACCAGCAACAGCAGCGACAACAGAGACAGGAGCCCTCACAGCAGCAAACTGTGACACAGCCAGCAGCCACGGGAATCAAAAACTTCCCCAAGAACCAAGGTTTGATTATCCATCATCAGTCGTCTATTAAGAAAGTCCCCGCCCTGGGATATGAGCTGAATCCCCAGACTTCCTTGAGAATCCAAAAACCTGAAGGTAAACATAAAGAAGGGTTGACACTGTCTTCTTCTTCTTCATCCAAACAGCAAGGTGTAAGTGGGACATATGAGCAATTCCAACAGCAACAGCAACAAACGCAGCGGCATTTACCAGAGCGGTCATTCATATCAACAGACAGTTTTCAGAGAGAATCAGATCTTGTCATCCATCGGTCACAGGCTCAGATAGGTACAGACAGAATGCAAGAATCCACATCCTCACTCACGACTTCAAACATTCCCAAGATAGCTGAACAGTTGCTGCAGCAGACCAAGACAGAGATGGTGGGGCAGCATGGAACATCTGAATCAGGCCGACAGGTGTCGAAGACCGAGCAGTTGTTCTTGCAGTCCAAAATGGAACAGCTGCCCCAGCAGCAAACGAGCACATTGAGGCTTGATCAGGCAGGATCCAGGCCCCTGACACCCAATGCTGGTTCGGCACATCAGCAACATCCTGAGATTGCCAGGATGTTGAATTCACCGGTGAGCCCACGGCAGCCAAGTAGTCCCAGACAGCCAGGGAGCCCGAGACAGTCCATCAGTCCACGAGGCACTACCAGTCCGCGTCCTTCTGCATCCGTCAGTCCCTCTCAATTTGTTAGTCCCCGACAACCCAAGCAGTCGGTAAGTCCTCGTCAGTCTGCTCATGCAAAACTATCCTCCAGTCCTCTGCCTGTCACGTCTCAACAACAGCCATTGAGGCAAGCAGTTAGTCCTCAGCCAAGGCAAACAGCCAGTCCACGTCAGGCTATCAGTCCCTGGCAGCCCGTTAGCCCTGCTCTGCCGCCTTCAACCAGTCCTGCACAGTTTGCAAGTGTGGGGCATACCTCAGTGCTGCCAGCACAAAGTTTGACTGCCCATTCTCCTGCAAACCCTCAGGCCAAGTCTGGCATAGGTCAGAAGGTAGAGAAGCCCACACCTTTCCCCCAGGTAAAACAAATCAATCTGCAGAACTACCCTAACACGGAGGTAAAGCATTTCTCAGATCCAAGGAATTCTGTAGCATCTGACTACGGTCAGCAGCTAGTCTCAGTGGAAAGGATTCACCGACTAGCAAGTGGAGGACATATTGTCAGCCAAGACAGTCTGGAACAGGCTCAGATGTATGCCAGCTCAGACGAACCCGCTAGTCCCCTCCCACTGGCCAGTGACGCAGACTTCTCATCCTCTCAGTCCATTCCATCAAATCTGCCTTCTCTTCCTGGTCAGGTCATCCATCACCGCCCTGCAGAGCGCAGAAGCATCCAAAGCAAAGTCACTGTACTTGCTCACCCACATTCAGCGTCATCTGCTGTCCAGTTTCCATCACCACAAGTGCCATCTTCCACAGTGTCAGTGCCATCCGTGGCCACAGGCAGTACAGTCTGGCAACAAATGCCAGCAAGAGAGGCCAGGTTTCAGCCTGAGGTGTCTGATGCCCAAGCCCAGCCTTCCAAAGCAGTCGGCCTCTTTTCTTCTCAGCCAGTGGATATTCACAGGTTAGCCAAGCAACATATGCAGAATGTACCACAAGTAAAATCTTCAGAGTTTGGCTCCTTATCTCAAGATTATCTGAAAATGGACAAGAGACCAACAAATCCACAGCTGGGAGCAGTTGAGCATAAGCAGGGTGAAGCTCAAGCACAGCACCCATCAGCAGAGTTCTCCAGCCCAAATGCACAGTCCGAGAAACCTACAGTTGAGATGCAGTTGTATCCTTCGCCAGCTCATTTTTCACAATCTTATAAAACCAGTGCGGAAACAAAGACATTGAACTCATATCCAATGACGGCTTCCCATGATAAACAGTTCCAAAGTATGAGCAATCTGACAGAGAAGGAGACCAGACTTATTCAGTCTCTGTTTGCCAGTGACCATCCCACAGATGGGGAGAGAAGGGTTCAAAATTCGACAAACCTGACAACTTCTTCGGTGTCTCAGAATCAACCTCAGCTATACACGGCCTTCAGCTCTTCCACACAGATGATGGAAAAATCAGAGGACAGTGTCAGGACATTCACAAATGTGTCCTCCTATCCAGAGATGAGAAAGAATGAAGGAGGACTTAAAGTATTGTCAGAAATTGCCAGTGAGCGCTATGTGTTAGCTGTGGCTGGAAAAGATGAAATGGGTGTCCCCCACTCACAGCAAGACACCTTTAAGCATATCCCTGACCCAGTGACAGATTTGCCTAAAGAAAGTGAACAAATAAAAGAGACAAAACTTCCAGAAAATAAAGCAAAGTCCTCAAACACAGGTTCTAAATCTGAAAAGCGAAATTCCTCAAAGAAAAAGGGCAGTACCTCTGACAAACCTGTTGATAGGAAATCGGTTCCAGACAGCCTAGCGGATGTAGAATCTGAGACCAAAGTAAATGAATCTGATGATAAAAGGGCAAAAGAAACTCCTGCAGACAGTAATGAAACACCCAGGAGGGTTGTGAGACAAAGGAAACCAAAGAAGCCTTTTGAGCAAGAGGATACCCCTGCTAGGCGGAATCCTAAAGGTGTCAATCCGAATAAAAAGGGATCTGAAAGTTCAAATGGTCAAAAACGCCAGAAATCTGCAAATTCTGTTTCAGAAGCCTCTTCTAACAAAAAACCTGTTGAGAAATCTCAAGAGACAAAATCTAAGAAAGAGACCAAAGAAGAGGCAGAGAAAAATGTCAAGCAGAAACGCTCTGTGAAAACCAGATCAGTTGTCAAAGTGATGGAGAATGAGGAGAAAAAGGAAGAAGTTAAAAAGGTGAGTGATGATGAAGCTGTCTCTGAAGAGAATGATGAAAATTCAAAAGAAATTGATTCCTCATCACGACGCCTGTCACGTAGACTGCAAGTGAAGGAAATGGAACGTCAAGAAAATGACAAGAAAGCTGAGGGTGAGAATAAGAGACGATCTGAGAGACAAACAGGGCGGGTTGACTACAAAGAAGAAGGGCAAGATTTTGTTGATGAAACTCCCACTAGAGGCACAAGATCAACTTCAAGAGTAAGCGCATCCTCTAGTGATGGTGCTGCAGCAGTAAGTATGACCTCTAGTGATGGTGCTGCAGTGGTAAGTGTGTCCTCTAGTGATGGTGCAGCAGTGGTAAGTGTGTCCTCAAGTGATGGTGCCCCAGCTTCAGAAAGTAGTCGAGGCAGAGTAACCACAAGAAGTAAAAACCGTAAACCTGAAAGCAAAAAGGATAAGGAGGAAAAGGTATCCAATAATACTCCTTTGAAAGGTGATGGGAAAGAAGACAAACAAGGTTCACAAGATCAGAAATCATCTGGCAACACTTCCAGAAGCTCTACATCTAAGTCAGCAACCTCAGCTTCTTCAGAGAACAAAGGAACCACAAGAAATAAATCCAGGAGTCCAGCACAAACTAATGTTCGGAATGCTGACTCTGGAAAAGGGAACAGAAATTCTGCATCTGTCACTCCTCAAAGAATGTCAACACGTCAGGCAACGCCAGCACAAGACACTCCTGATTCTGGAGGTAGCAGAAACAAAAGATCTTTGCCTTCAGAGTTTGTGGATGAACTGCCGCCTTGGCGCAAAAAGGCCAAAAAGCCAGATCCATCAGATAGTAAATCCGATCAAGAAAAAGACAAAACCAAATCAGCTGCTGGTAAAATGGATTTGGTTTCAGGGACCTCAAAGAAAGAGACTGGTGCAGTGAGCAGAGGCGGAAAGAGGTCATCTCAACCATCATCCTCACCCACACCAAAAGGAGAGAACACAAAGAGGTCCAAGTCCTTGCCTAGAAGAGCTGCAAAGGAAAAAGGTCAGAATCACCCAGGAAAGAAGGAGACAGACAGTGCATCGTCTGATGTAAAGATGAGGACAGCTAGTAACACTGCTAGGGAAACCAAGCAGTCTGTGGCGGCAGATTCCTCAAATAAAGACAATGCAATGGAAACAGAGAAATTGGAAGGAAAATTTGATGTCATGGAAGATGATAAAGGGAAAGCCAATGCAAAATTAACAGGTGAAAGCAAGAGTTCATCCCAAACATCTGTCATCCGCTCCACCGCGGCTTTATCTGACCATGTCTCTGATGTCAAAGAAACACCACAGGTTTCATCATCCTCATCTTCGTCTGCGACATCTGTGAAAGAATCGAAATCCAAGACTGGAGATGTGACTTTGACCAAGGGAGTCCCTGAAACTCAGAGTCGGACCACGGCTGCCAGTGAGAGAAGGAAGATGGTCATGTACAAACTGGTGCCAGTCTTGGGAGAGGACATGTCTGACTTAGAAGGTAAGCTCATACCCTTGTTCGTATATCTCCATTCACTAAAACACATCCAAAAAATGTATATTTTTAGATGGGTGTATTTTCAGGCACCATAAATGGCAAGATAATTGGGAAATCAGTTTTCTGTCCCTCCAATAAAAGTTGAGAAATCAGACTTGGATAGAAATGTACAGTTACATTATGCATTGTCTGTACTATAAAGGATAGATATATATATATATGAGTCACACAATCATGGCTTAGAGTTTAAGACCATTCTCCAAAATATCAAATTTTTAATTCAAAACCAACCTAAAAGCTACATACTAATTTGGAATTTTATGTTTGATGTTTGTTTGAGAAGGTTTTTAGATCAAATTGTGGAGAATGGCATTTCTTTATTGTTCATATATATAGAGTTTTCCCCAGGTGACTTAGTTTTGTCACGGTAATAGTTTGACACTGTACTTTGTATATCTTGAAATCAGATTCATTTTTAGTGAGCTTTCGGGATAAGTGCTAAATAGCTATTTCAAAGTGGCCGTCTTTTGAACAAAGGAAAAGAATCCCATAGTTTTTTAATAGAAATTGTAGAATGTACTCTCAATTTTAATAAAAAAGAAGAAAGTTTGAAAGAAATGGGAAGAGAACTAGTATGGGAATGGAAGTAGGTATTCCTTTGCTCTGAAAATAATTCATACTACCATGAAGTAAGGCATAAATTGTAATAATTACTGGATATACAGAAAAACTCAAGAACGATTCATGTACTTAATTTGTGATGAAAAGCTTGATAGAATAAATTACACAGTGAAACAGTTCATTTATTAGAATATTGAATTGATAAAATTATCTCTGGAGATGTTGTTTGTAAAGCCTGGTAACACATATGGCACCGATTTTATGTTTGTTTACAAATCTACGATGATGTTGTACAGTTTGTCATTATCAGAATTTGTTGTCTGTGTCAATGTCACAATGTTAGACAAAAATGAACTAGCTTTAGCAGAGTATCTGGACCACAGAGCGGCTAATAGAGAACTGAATGAAAATGATAAAATTCTTGATTAGAGAGTGCAGATCATATTGATTAACCTTTACTAAGAAGTTACAAGATTGTATTGTTTGCATACCACTTTACATAGTGGGTGTTAATTTCATATTGATTTTGTTTGTTTTGTCATTAACAAACTCTCTGTCAGTATTTGTTCATGTTACAGTTTCAGAATCCCTGGTGCCTGTTAGTGGTTACTTTGTACCTGGAGGTAATGACGATCGCATTCTCCTGCCTCACAACTTCATGCATGGCCCAGTAACAACGAAGATGTCTTCATCGACAACATCCTCATGGCCCACTTCCTCTTTATCATCAGCTTCATCCACACAAGGCACATTGTCCTCAATCAGTTCCCTATCACTGCCAGCCTCATCTGTGATATCTGCAGCCTCTCTCTCAGGAAAAACGGACAGTTTGTCAAGGTTGCCAGGAAGCAAGGCAGCATTTGTCTCCCCTTTGACCTCTGGCGGAACAGGTACTGCCGGTGCGTACTCACCTCTGAAATCTGCATTGTGCTCTGCAACTGTCACAGCGTTGTCCTCATCACGCTGGACATTACCAGCACAAATTTCTGCAGGAGCAACATCCTCATCATCATCATCATGGACTCCTTCCCATCCTTACTCAGTTCCGACACCACCACCATCAGCAGGTGAACCTTCAGTTGGGGAACTAATGCACAAAAAAGTATGGACTCCAGCACCACCAGGAACCTCACCATCTCAATATAGACCATCTCCATCCTGGAATGCAACGCCACCATCTGTGCCATCATCGTCACCATTACCATCTTCATCGTCATCATCTGCATGGAATCTTTCTTCATCCACCACTATGCCCTTACCATCACAGCAGCAGTCCGCAGCACCACAGCAACAGCAGCCTTGGGCAGCGGCAGCCACTGCATCAACAGCATTGGCTCAGCAATCCCCAGTGGAAACATCCTGGAGATCATCGCCGTCAGTAACAGTAGCAGCAGTGGAGTCGTGGAGTCGAGAGTTTTTGCCTGGCACAGTGTATAGCAATCCCATGAATGGAGATCAGAGTCGAGGGGATCCTATGGAAATGGGGCCAGCTTCACGCATGAATACTTCCTCACAGGTGAGTCTATATTGTTGTTCATATGTCTTGCGCCCAGGGCAAATGAGTCGGAAGTCTTGCTCGGCGATTTCGAGTTACGGCCGTTTTTAACTATTTTCCGACTGAGATACCAAAATGTTTTTTTCTTTTCCACAAAAACAAAAATTCAAGCTTTTCCAACCTGAGAAAAAAGAATTGGTATTGGAGTCGGAAAATAATTAAAATGTCCTTAACCCCTGATCACCCAGTGCGACTTGCAATTCATTTGTTCTGAGTGCAAGACATAACCTAATTCTAGTCCACTTTGAGATGAAACAAAAGACATGGTCTCAGTCTCATAAGATAATAGTTCTATAGTTATCCAGAAATTTTCTTCTTCTATGTGCCAAGAATTCTTCATGAGGTGTAGATCTCTTCGTCCTGATATATAAAAAGAACTACATTTCCATGTACACACTCTTCCGTAAGAATATCTGTCAAAACAGCTAAACAACTGTGAAATTAGATGTAGACAGAGTATATCGAGTGCTGAAGGATCAGCAAAATATTTTCTAGTCATTGACTCATTTCTAGCATATCTCATGCTTCATAACTTTTTTGGGCATGATTATCTTCTTCTTTTTTTTGTTCTAAGATCTTTTTTGGCATTAAAACATCCTTCTTTTTTGGATTGTAGTTTCATTTGGCTTATTCCCCCCACTTTTGAAATGCACTATGTTCATTATCTAATCTTTTTTGTAGATGAAAAAAAAAAAAAAAAAGATGGTACATGTAGCTGACAATTTTTTTTTTTTATACAAATTTCATGATAAAGATGCATTGTTTCTGCTGTGCTTATAACACTTGTTCCAACTTTATTTTTGCATTTTTGAACCCATACTTTGTCTTGTTTTATTACAGCCCGAGCCTTATGTTGCCAGCCAAGAGCCTGGCATGACCTCCAGCAGTGGATACAGTGTGGCAGGAGCGCAGGATGCTGAGTATACAGACACCAGATCAGAGAGCATGATCCAAGGTTTTCTGAGACAAGTTTCCAACAACCCAGGTGGCTTCAGTCAGGAACTGGCTGGCTTTAACTTGGGCCAGCAAGACTTTGCCTACCTGGAGAATCGACTACGGCAGGCGTTATCCCCCAACACGCTTTTTTCCGCTGTTGCCGCATATGATGATAACAGTGGCCAGGGTGCTGGGGTGAGCCAGGAAAATTCTCTGCAGGAAAGCATCAATCTGGTCCACACTGTCAATTTAGATATGGAGGAAGGAAACATAGACAGTTCCAATTTAGATCTGTCAGAGTTGAGAACACCGATGCCACAAATGCGCACATCTAGGGGCGTAGACAGAAGTGACAGAGTGGTAGATGAAAGGGCACAGGGATCGGGTGATGTGGATACTTCTAGCAACATGGACCAATCTCAGCATGACACCACAACACCAGGTGATGACTCAAAAGGAGATGGCAAGAAAATTATTCGAGAACGGAAGCATCAGTATGAGGTAGGTGGGCTTGTTAGTCGGCTGACTGGGTGAAATAGGTCAAACATCATAAGTGCCTTGGTTGGGAGACATGAATTTTACTGAATCGTAAAGATCATAAAAAATTCACATTGGACATTAACATATGAACAAGAAAGAATTATGGCTGGAGATGTTTTTGTACAAAAGTCAGATGCACCCCATGTCACTTCGCATCAAGACCAGTAAATCTATATTATATTTGGTGGGCCAAGGAACCCGTCACATGGGTCAGTTTTCACATTTGGTTTTTTTTTTTTTTTTTTGTGGCCATTTATTAGAACTACCTCTTGTGAACATTCGCTTTTTGTTTCATGCAAACATCTTGAGCTGTTTCGGAGATATAGTCTTAAAAGATACAAAGGTGGGACAACTAGAAATGGAGAAAATCTTATTTAGAGTTGAGCTAAGCTTTAAACTGGTGCTTATGTTATAGTGGCACTCCAGTTTCACTTATATTGCAAAAATCTAGATTTCTTTGTCTCACCAAAGCCAAATAGCACTGAAATGAAAAAAAAAAAGGAATATTTTGGTTTTATTATTCTTTGTATGTCAAAAAATGTGATGTACATAAGACATTGCCAGTGTCAACAAGTACTACTTTGTGGGCTGTATTTGCTCAGAATGAAAAAAAAAAAAATGTCTTGCATATGTGTTATTGTCCATGCATATTGTTTTTGTTTTATAAGACGTTCTTATTTAATAAATTTCTAATTTCTTATCTCATTACATGGAGGGCAGGAAAGAATGTATTTGAACTTTGTCCAAGGTCCATTCTGCTTTTCACAAGGAACTGAACCTTAATATGGTAGATTCCAGCTGATAGACTTATTCCATACTTTTCCGTTGCTCTTTGGACACTAATTTATCAGTGACATAGAATGGGACAGCACATTTACTTAATACTTTTCCATTTATAATCACTTAAAAGAAAACTTCAATGTTCATTGCTGCCAAGTTAAAGTGCAGAGATTCCACATCATAAACAAATTTCGTGATAAAGATCAAGATCAGGCCAAGATTCTAGAATATTTCTAGATTTAAATCTGTAATTTTTGCTGTGAAAGTGCTCGAAGATCTAGATTTTATAAAAACATAGCTGGATCTAGATCTACATCTGAAAATGAGTGATTTCAACTCATGGCAGGCAGGATAGAGTTCATAATTCATCTAATCTATATTTAATGTACTTCAGTCTCTCTTTCATTACAAGTAGAACTGTAGCTTATTTCATCATCAACGCTGTCTCGAAAATCTGTTCAGTTCACAATGTCAGCACTGGAATCAAATTTACTCTGGATGGATTAAGACAAGTAACTTCATGCCCATTGGAAGATATGATTCGGTAAAAGAAAAAAGTCTTGACATCATAACACGCTCATTTTTTGTTTTGTTTTAGAATTGTAAAATCATCTGCAAAATCATTTGACTCGTGGGCAGTCAAAATGAGATGTAAATCACTAGGCTAGAGCTGAGAAATCGGGCTTTGAATGTGATGAGGGGGGTCAGACATGGAATTTTTTTTTATTGCAGAAATCGAAAGTGCATTCATTTCAGAACATAATAGCATTGGTCTTATCCTCGATTTATAAATTATAATACTTACCCTCGATTTATAAATATTTCCTCATTAAAATCAGTTTTTAATGAGAGAAAAGTATATAGATTTATGTGTTCAACCGGTGATTTATACTCAATTTTCTTAGAATTTTGGTTATTGCTGGGGGGGGGGGGGGGGTGGTCACTTTT
>JBCAUA010000005.1:5501-25664 GCA_038406235.1 Peronia verruculata | reverse complement strand
CCCCCCCCCCCCCCCCCCCCCCCCCCCCCCCCCCCCCCCACCCGTCCCTTTAAACTTTAAACTGGCTAGAATAAAGCTAGCTCAAAACTTTTTCCGCCATCTGAAAGGGTATGAAATAAGCTTTCACATGATACCAAAAAACCCCATGAGGTGAAAAATTGACAAACATCTCATTTTGAGTGGCTGCAAGACATTTGGTGTTTTCACAAAAGAGCACATACCTGAATGGGGTAAGCTTTCTTTTCTATTGTTGGTATTCCAACCTGAAATTGTCTTTCTCACCAAACAGATTATTATGAGCAATGGGGCTCGAAAATTCAAGTGCCGAGCATGTGACAAATGCTTTGGGCCAGCCACCATCTACCGACATCTCCGTATCCATGACCCCGACTACAAGGTTACTTGTGACCTGTGTGGGAAGCAATATACTCAGAAGCACAGCCTGCAGATTCATAAACGGAAGTTCCATGGAGAGGAAAGCTCCTCAGCTGGACTCGTGAAAAGTATGGTTAACATGCATGTTCTCATATAAATAAATGGAAGTACTTCCATAGGAACAGCAAAATGTTATGGTAGGAACTGCCATTCCTAAGTGAACAGTTCTTAGTAGATATAGTCGTGACAATGTTTTTACTTTCTTTGGTTGGAGAGATATCAAACTTCGTATCTGAGTACTAGAACAAAGTGTTTTGTATGTTTTTACTTTCTTTGATTGGAGAGATACCAAACTTCGTATCTGAGTACTAGAACAAAGTGTTTGCATGTTATAAATTCTTTGCTAGTCTACAGCATTTCATTTTTTTCATCACAAATACCCCAGTTTCACATTTGTATACTAAAAAAACTTATTGTATTAAAAATAAATAGAAGTGAGAATCTTTATCATTAAATGTACAACTTTTAGGCATGTGATTAAGTTGCCATTGAGCTCAAACATTCTAACGTCTTTGGCGCATCTGTGTTTTATTTTGTCACTTAAATCTGTCTGTCCCAAGCATACTACCATGCCTGTGTCAAACCCACACTGATTACATTGTTTTCTTCAATAGGCGATAGTCGTACTTGTTGATTGTAGAATCTGTACACAATATACATCAAACTAAAGTTAAATGCTTAAGGAAACTAGTTTGAGGAGACAGAAGAAGAAAAATAGAGGAGAATATAATTATTATTATTTTTTTTTTATTAGAAAAGAGAATTTTCTTGTCTAGATGACATAATTTCAAAAGCAATTTTTAGATTTGCACCAGCTGGCATTGCAGTGTTATAAATCCACACTGCATGTAATCAGAACAGTGCAGTGATTTTTTTTTTTTCTTTTTAGTAAAAAGCCATTTAGTTGGAAAGGTTTGTTGTTTAGATACACCAGGCTGATCAGAATCGGGCATTCTAGGTTTTATTTGCATTAAAAAAATTGAAAAAAGAACACGAGACTCAGAAAAATTTGCAATGAGATTAAAACTGATTCCCTTTTTTAGAAAAATGAAAACAGCCAGGTTTATCGTTATTGTAAAGGTATTTAGAGAGTGTCGGACAAACTGTGGAAACAGGCAATGTCTCTTTGACTATATTGATGATATATGGTCGACTGATCCTATAGCAGTAACCTATTTTGCCATGTATTGTCAACTGGCATGGTAAGAGTTAAGAGACATAATTTTATTTTATTCAGGACCATTAAATTTTAATTCATATCACATTATCTTTTAAAAAGAACTTTGTGTAAGTTTGTTATTATTTATTTTGCTTATATATCAATTCCTTCCTTTTCATATAGGCCCGACAGATGAAGAACCCACAAGAACTCCAGAATTAACACCCCTGTTGTCTCCAAATGAGTCGAGGTCATCTGCCCCAAATGATGGAGCAGCATTGCCAACTCACAGTGAGTCTGGGAAATCACCCAGTAGATCAGCAAAATCAACCCATGAACCACTGCGATCACCGCCACATTCATCGTCATCGTTTAAGTCTCCTAGCGACAGCAAGCGACAACGGAGAGCATCCTCCACTTCTGATCCCTTGGCCACCAGTTTGGATGAATCTGAACAACTGAAGAAACAAGCCACGCAGAGACAAGTAGAAGAACTGAGGCGGATGAAAGCAGAAAAGAAGCTGGAGGCTGCCAAAAGAAAAGCTGCTGGTCAAGCGGCTGATACAACGCTCTCCTCCAGCGACAGCAGCTACAGTATGATGAGCCCAGAGGTCTCAAGATCAGAGGTCAGCCAGTCAGCTGATAATTCGCTGACCAAGCCTCCCATCGGGAAGGAGCCAGAACAAGAACCTGTCAATTATTCCACCTTGGGCTCCATGCAGCCAACGGATCAGACAGTCACAGGTATGTCTGAGTCTCAAGCAGTCCCAGGTGCTGCAAGTCTCTCTGATCCCAGGCCTGCTTATTTGCCTGGTCGAAACATCTCGGCATCAGAGCACCCAGGGGTTACAAGGCCCCAGCTCCACTTAAATTCTCCACAGCCAGTCATGTCAACGCTTCCCTGCTTTCAAGCTGATAATATTCCAAAACCAATTCCAACTCCTACCATTGGAAGCAGCTCACACACAGATTCTGAGGTTGCCAAGTCAATGATTCCCCAAGATCAGTCAACACCAAAACAGGCCAAAAAAGTCAAATACAATCCTGTTATAACCGATGATGGCAAGTATGTGTGTGAGATCTGTGGTAGTCAGTTGACCTCCAGAAACGGTTATGCTTTACATGTACGTCGACACAACAAGATCAAGACCAGATTCTGTTCCTATTGTGAGAAAGGTTTTCACACAAGCCAAGAACTACGGTCTCACGAGCGCACTCACACTGGAGAAAAGCCTTACAAATGCGAAATTTGCTACATGGCTTTTGCTCACTCAGGCTCTTTCATTTCGCACAGGAAGGGACATGGCAAACGCGGGGAGACCACTCCCTTCCCTATTATTGATGGCCAGATTCAGTACCCACCCACTTTTAAGAAGCAGAAACCGGAAGGGACTGAAAATCCAGAGGGATCAAAGAAAAAGAAACAAAAGAAGAAAACCTCATCGGAGGGACCAGAGGGCTTTGTCATGGAAAATATGGATCAGACTGGCCAGCAAGCAAGTGTCATCCGCAGGAACAGTTTGGATTTCCACCCAGGGCAGCCTATGGATGCTGGTGAAAGAAGCATGAACTTGTCTGACAGGCGATTGAGCCTGAATGAGCAAAGTCTGAATGCCAGCAACTTTAGTTCCAGTATGGGCAGTCCTAGTCTCAGTGACCAAAGTGCTGCAGGTATGAGGATGACCTCTCGGGACATGATGTCACCAGACAGGAGTGGAGATATGTATCCCATGACCAATGACGGCAGTGGATTTTCTAGAGGAGGAGCAGGAGTAAATTACTATGGAGCTGCACCAGGCTACAGTCAGACCATCCCATCTAGGGAGTTTATGTCCCCACAGCACGAGCCAGCATCTCCACAGGACTACTACAAACAAGGGAAATACTACCCTCGCTCTGCCAGTGCTGATCCCTATGCCAGGGGTGCTCAGAATCAAGGTGGGTCCATGCCGGTAAACCTTGCCATGGAGAAAAATCAGCGCTACAATCCAGGTGTTGTTGCCCAACCTTATCCAGACAGTGTGAACAGTTCGGCAGATTACTACTCACCTCAGCAACAGCAACCACCGTCTCAGCCAGATCAGGGATATCAGTATGGAGAGCCAGCACAGAATATGGCCGTTAGCTACCAGAGTGAGGATTATGCTAACACTATGCCGCAATATAAAGCAGATCCCTCATCCAGTGAGATTGTCAAGAAGTTACTTCAGCATTACAACGTTCCATCTGCCACATATCCGGAGCCCGTGCCTGTAGACTATAGTCATCAAATGCAAGAGCCGCCACAGTACTCCCGGGGCGGTCCAGAACCCACACCTCCTACTTATGACAACCGTGGTGTCGCATCGACGCCTGTGGCCCCACCCCCTTATAGTGCCAGTGTAGGTTCCCAGCACAAGCATTACTACAGCTCACAGCCACATGGTGAAGACTACAACATCCCAGGTCCCCGACCTCAGGAGCAGCCGGGACCCATGCAGAGTCCCCATCCTCATCAATATGAACCCCAACAACAGCCACAAGCCATGCTCATGCCAGAACAGCAATTCCAAAATCTTCATGCACAGCCCTACATGCCAGAAGAAGGCTATGGCTCAGAAGACAAACAAGTCAGATATATGCCACAAGGATCTTCATACAGTAATGGCCAGTTTGCCAACCCACCCGTGAGGTCTCCAAACCAGGCCTACCCCCAGCAGTACGAGGTCGCCCCGCAGCCCCAGAGGGAGTATTACCCTCAGGCCTTGCCCAAGATTGAAAGTTTGGCAAGAGACACTACAGGCACAGGTGGGCTGGCGGAAACACAAGCCAAACATCAACAGTGAAGGCTTACAGGATTTGCTATTACCTGAAATATGACTCTACTGCTTTAGAAACAACTACACATCTGTGATTTTACTATGCAGACCTGATGTCTGCAGATAGTACAGCTAATGGATAAAGGAGCAAACAGCCTTCCAGCGGAGAGGAAGAAAACACCTTACATAACTCTCTGCCCTCCTCCTTTTTCTTCAGGCACTGGAACACAGATCTATTACTATAGTACCAAGAGCTGCTCCAGGTAAAGTGAAGATGTTCATACAAAGAAACTTAGATACTATTACATATATTGTATTAGATATATCCACTATCACTACCACAATGTCCTAAACTTTCTGGACAATCAAGAGTTGATAAGAAAATGGACTTATCTTTTTTTAACCAATAATTATGTGAGGATGTTGGTTGAAGCCACTAGTTCTGACACACTGTGACAGCTGGGTGTGGCAAGATTTTCCCTTGATTAGTGATACCAATCATCCGATATGCAGGGCCAGCTGATGGTGGGAACTTTACTAGTGAGCTCCTCAACAGAGTTGCTGGTAGGCTACCCTTGTGTTGAAACAATAAGAAGTTAATATAGTTGACATCAAATTTTAATATGTCTAGATGATCTGTTAACAATTTTTATTGCATATATGGTAGTTTTACCTGGTGATGTGGGCATAATTAAGATCCTTGAGATGTGGCTCTCATTGTATGTAACGTTGGTTTTCAAGTTTTCATGTCTTAATTTTTATAGTCTGTTCATGTGTATGTGTACATATTTATCAGGGATCTCTACATTCTGCCCAAGTGTACAGGGTCAAGAGAAACATTTAGATTCACTAAGAATGTATCCGTTACCGTTAGCACTTTGTGGTGTTCATCCACGAATGGAGATGATACCAGAAGAATTGAGGTCTTCCAGTATTGCCATGCACAAAATCTCCCAACCTTTGTTACAGTGACAGAAAAACCTCAATTAGCAAAACAACCCAAAGATCCACCTCAGTAGAAAGTTGATGATTTCTTGTACATAAATTACATTTTTCTTTTATGTTTATTTTCATTTGTTTGTTAAATGTTTTATGTGAGAATTCCCTCTTTTTTTTTTTGTAAGACAGTGTTCATGTTTAACTCAGTTCATGCAAGGATATTACTGGATGCTTGGAAGATGGCAGGCTAAAGAAACAAGATATGATAGCAGACCTGCGTTTGTGACGAACATTCATTTCATAATTACTTTTTTTAAAAAATGTAAATTGTGATTGATTCCTATGATATGTTGCCAACTTGATTTTTTTTTTCGCTCTTACTTTTATCTGCTCTGCAAATCATTATGCTGAATCAGTTTTATAATATTGTATAGTATTTGTAACTGAATGGAGAAATTTTCAGCTGTTTGACTCAGTGATTGTGTAAGGATTATGAAGGACTGAATAGCACCTGTGCTGCCATTTGCTGTAGCATTGAAGAAGAAAATGGGGCAAAACCATCAGCCAATTTTGTCCAGTTGTCAAGGACATCAAACTTCCCACTTTAATAATAAACACAGCTTTTGTTTGTCTTCAAGTTTCTTTGCAGGATACATATTTCATATTTTGAACAAAAAATCTTTTATATGGGAAAAGTAAAGAGGAGTCATTTTCCTTCTATTGTTATGTGAAAAAAAAAAAAGAATAATTCCTGTAAATGATTGTAAATGCAGAAAATGCAACAACCCAACAATGATTTGTTTCTGTAGCGTATTTGTTTCTGACCAAAACCATGCTGTCATAGTTCACAGCCTGCCGCAAGCATGTTGCAGCAGTGGTGCAGGATCTTGACTCAGTGCTGTTGAGTTCTATTATTGTCTTCTTTTTTTTTTTTTTTGCCCCTGTAATTGCAATGAAACCACTAAATAGCCAAGATAATTGTGACCGTGATGAAAGGTCGTGAGTTTTTATCATTTGATTACACATATCACAAAGGAAACCTTTTTTTTTTTAATTGATATTTTCCATTTCCTTTACCATAGGAGGAAAATGTGAATTTTTGAATTTACATGGTACAAAACACAAATAAATCTGAGGTGCCTATGAGTCAGGAAAAAGGAAATATCAGTCATAAAAAGAAAGTGTTGTTTGCGATGTGTATGTAATGAAGGGACAAAAACTTACCATCTTTGGTCATAATCCCAGTAACATATATAATATACTATGTGAGGAGTGGAAATGAATACATGGTACTATTTTAATTACTTTCCTTTTTTTTTTTAACCTGTTGTCATATTTACAAGATTTGCCATGGTGCTGCCTGTTCCTTCATTATCTTCAAAAAGAACTAAAACACAAATGAAAATACATCTCCAGATTCCATTTCCTTAAAAAAAGCGAATCTGATCACTTAGTATTGTTTGCATTTTCACTCCTCATGTATTTTAGGCAATCGTTTTGTTATTATATAATATGTATAGCTGGTATGACCTCTGTTATTGCTACGTGTTGGACAAACAAAGCTCTGTGGCATTCTAACCCCTGTGAATACATGTACATGCTTAGCCACTTCTGTATCCTATTTCATCACGGTCCTATAATCTGTCCCTTTCAACACAGTATAAATCTTGTTTCGTTTCACTATGTGGAGAAAGAATAGAGAAACAACAAAACATTGTGCCTTGACTTTAAGCTGTCTGATAGCAAAGACAGCAAAGAAATTATCATATTTTACTTATTGTCCATAATTCTCTGTTCATATGGTACTTATATATACCATGCAGTAAATCTGTATTGTTCGATTGATAAAAGATTTGAGGGCCTGTGTGGCAGTCACCCCTCCACAGGAAGCAAGAAGTATTTATGAATGTCTTCATTAGGGTCTGTCGGAGTAGTAATAGATTAAAGTAATAAAGACCTATACTGTACAGAGATATAGGCTCTGTAAATGCTCTCTATTACAAATTATTATTATTATCATTACAACATAGGCTTATGCTCTGTGTCTGAAAATTGAACTTTAGGCCGGGGCCACAGTGCATCTGTGTTTGTGTCTAAGTCTCGCACTGCAGCCACACGGAGGCATGTTGCGAGCTTGCAAGACACAAAATAGTGCAGGTGGGTAGAACAGAAAACATGAGCTGACATGCCAGCTGGCCACATGGTCAGACCCAGATGTACTCTACTGCATCCCGCGGCAATGAAATGAATGTGGCCAATAACATTATGTGGCTGCAGTGCAAGAGCTGGACACAGACACAGATGCATTCTGGCCCCGGCCTTACTGTACACTATATTTTTTAGTATATAACCCAGTTAAGAAATTAAATGACCAACAAATTACAAGATTTAGCAAAATTGTGTCGTTATAGGTATGGATTAAAATCATGAGCTAAAATTCTGCGGTCACATCAGCTAAAGCCTAATCCCAGATGCATGCAAAAAGTATTGTACACCTACCTTTATGGTAAATGTTGAGTGAAATATATGCACAACAAGGAAATGTTTTGACGAGTAGTGTCATGCAACTTTTGTCAGAGGAGAGCATCAGTATGTCCTGCCTTTCAAGTATTAAAATTGTTCATGTTATTTTTTTAATTTCAGATTACTTCTAAAATATATATTTTTGTTTGTTTATATTTTTGTGGCAATGTTGGGAGCTTTATTTATGTTGCAACATTAATTGTCTTCAGAAAAAGAAAATACTTAGCAACTTTGAGTAAAATATGCACACCTGGTGGGATGTTCATTGTTTGGTAAGAAAAAAACAAAAATCAATGTTGTCCTTGTACAAACCATAGACCAATTATAGTGGAGAATATTGGAAAGATGGGATACAAAGCTTGATTTTCTTTGGTTCTACGGAGCTGGAATGAACCACATTTTCAACAGGCTAGGTTACTTCCTTTTGCTACATGCAAACGATTTCACACAAGCATTCAAAAATAAAAACATGATAAGTTTTGCTCCAGACACTTGAATATAGGAAACCAAATAATGTCAAAAAATTATGAATGGGTTAAAAAAAAAAAAAAAATTTCAACACATGGTGATTTTTTCTTTTCAAAATTTTCCTGTTCTTGTTTTAAATAACATGAGCAGAAATGATTTTGTCCTTCATTATAATACTTGTATTCTATATTGCTTGTACCTGGCAAAGGAAAGTAATTTGGCCATTGGTTGAAGTGGCTCGTGAGCAAGAGGTGGAAGCTCCCAGGGTCAGACAGTGCCATCGTTTTTCATTTGTCATAAATCAATGTTTTTGCTCAGATTTAAGTGTTACTGTCAAAGATAAAAACCAAGCATTTTTATTATTATTATTATTTTTTGCTGCATTTGAATCTCTTGACATATACATTTATGCTTATGCTTTTTCTTGAGATCTTATTTTTGCATGTGCTTATTTTTATTTGTTTTTAATCTGTGTCTAGCATGGTCTCATAAGTTGTCCTTTGAGAGTTTGTCATTGGCTTGGTTGCCTTGTTAAGTGGAAACCTCCTCTTCTAGGAGCTGAGAAAACCATATCTCGTTGTATATTTTTATTCTATATTTTTGTTCTAGTGAAATATCAGCAGAACTATGTGGCTTTTTGTTTTTAATTGATCTTTTCAAATTTTTTAACATTTTGTTTTATTCATGCATACTGGTCTGATGCATTTTGGATCGTGCACACAAGGGAACGTCTGTGTTTTTAAGATATTAGCAGTAGGATGTCTAAGAAATGTGAACTATCATTATATACCATTTGCCAATACCCACCAAATTATGTGAAGCCCAAGCACAATAAATTGTTCCAGCATAACAAAGAATTGACAACATGAGAAATATTTTCAAGCCTTCAGCTGAATTGATTTGAATATTTAAAAAAAAAAAAATGCCTATAAAGACTAAGATAGAACTCATCTGTTTTTCTCTTTCCTTTGATTGAGAACTGTAATTTGGTGGACATAATTTTCAAGGAAAGAATTTGTTCACACTTTCGATGTTGTGGAACTAACACTTTTATTTTTGTCTCAGTAGCACAGTATGTTGAAGACGTAACACTGCTTGCAGGATTCATGCCATGAATGGCTGTACACTTTTATCACTAGATATTCACTGTAAATCAGTTTTACGTGTTAACAGCATCAGCTGATTGTTTAGTTGCTTCATTAATTATTACAGTAATCACTGTTTTTTGTCGTCATACGAACTGGTTAGGCAGTTTCAGACTTAAAAAAATAAATATGAGAGGATTTTTTTTTTTTTAAAAACTTTCTCAAGGTTTTTTTTTTTTTTTTCATTATGAGGCATTATTGGTTTCTTTTCATTAGTGCTTAAAGCATCTGTTTGTTTCATGTTTGATCCCAGATGGCAGTGAAGTTTGATAGTATATATATGGGAACTCCGTTATTTGAGTGTTTATTTTAAACGGCCTTTCCTCTACTTTTAGTCAGACACATTGGGAGGTTTGCGAAATGAACTTTTATTTTTTTTTTTTTTCAGTACAAAAAGTTTGGTATATTTCACTGTGGTGTTTCTGCATGCTCAGTCATTGGTCTCATCTATGTTGTCTCTTTGCAGAAACCCATTACTCCATATCTCTGCATTGAAGATAATTCTGATAAAGACATAGTGTAGAATTTGCTGAGTGAAAGTTGAAGTTGACCCATCAAAGACTTTCAAATAGTTTTTCAAATAGCATCATTGATGTTGACAACAGTGGTGGATGATTCTTATGCTTGATAATGGGACTGGAGTCTCTTAGTAACAAGGGCAACTCACTATGAAAAATACAAAAGTACATCAGGGATAGTGGGCCTTGATCACCTCAGTCAGCTTGTAGATAGGCCTCTGATGAAGAGTTCATGATCGCATCATTATATGAAAAAAAAAAATGTCTTGTTTAATCCTATAACTGTTGCAGCTGTCCAACTCTTTCCCCGTGATGTGACCAGTTCTTGCATGTTCATTTCCTTTCTGGGAAAACTGGTCCCCATGCTTATCGTAGACGGGTTACGCTTTGCCTTCACACACTCAGTGCTTAAGTACCTGTGACTCATTTTCTCTGTGACGAATGAACAATGTTTATGTCAGCCAGATTACGTTCCTTTGCACGACACAGGAGGTACACAACAAGCAATGCAAAGGAGAGGAATTGATTTCTCTTCATTTGAAACATCTTCACTGGAAAATATGGAAAACTCATGGTTTGAGGAGAATTATTTTTTGTGTGATTTTTTTTTTTTTGTTTCCTTTGCAATGCTTGTCTTGTAAGGGAAAGTGATTTGGCTGCCTGAAATAACAGCTCATTTGAATTTGCATACCAGTGCTGTGTGTTTTTATGATAAAGAAAACCTGTTCACTTTATGCTGTTACCATTGGATTTTTATGTTGATGACACCAATATACATGTATGTTAAAGATGTTTTCCATTATCGTATTGTTGTTGTGCTCAAGAGCTAAACACTTGCGTGATAGATAACTAAACTGCACAGAAGCGCTGTGGCCATCACAATCAAGATGTAGTTATGTGTTTAGAAATTAATGCCATCCTTTATGACACACTTGGGGCATTTCTTGACAATTTGCATGTTGTATTATATTGCAGTTAAGTCATATAACCATGTATCCCTCTTTCTCCATTTACATAATATACACATATATATATACATTGTATATGTCTTGTTTTGGATTTATTGTTTCATCATAGAATGTTATTCTGGAATCACTACATTGCCTTCTTCACTAACCCAGTTTTTAGCTCGTAAAGAGGTGTGCGAATATCTGGATGGATCTGATACAATGTATGCCGGATGAAGATAGATTGTCATGTCATTAAGGGGCAGAAATGTTCTCACTGCTTTTCATTTGTTGATAATGAGCACCCAGAGTCATTGCTCACTAACGTGACACATTGAGATTGTTTTTTATGCCTTTTTGTTTGTTTCTGTTGTTGTTTTTGTTTGCTTTGAAGAGTATTTTGTGTAGTCAGATTAGATAAATTTTAATACTGGATGGTTACCATAGTTAAAAAGAGAGAAAAAAAAAAGATTATATATATTATGAATATTATATTCTTAAATGAATACAGAAACAGACATTTATGATTATGTATAGAATGCATGTTTATAATATGATAGATTATATATATAATCACAAACACACATAATACATATAGAAAAGATATAACAGATTCTGTTTTCCGAAGGACATTTATGTGTCTGTATGTCACATGTATGTGTTTGTGTGTGTGTGTATGTGAGTGTAGTATTAATGCACAGGCACTTTTATTGCACGGTGGCTTTGTTCATATGCCTAAACTAACAAAACCTTATCCATATTCTGCACAGTGTCTCAGTGCTGTTCAACTATTAACTTCATTGCAAGTTGTCAATGTTTGACATTTTCAGTCACCCAGAGCTAAGTGCTTTTATCTATCATCAGTTTGCCTGGCCTCACCATTGCTTTTGCATAACCCTGGAACAACATTATCTTCATTTTTTCTGTTCTTTTTTTGTTTCTCATATATTTATGTACATCTATATATGCATAGATATTGGTTATGACTATATCTTTATAAGAACCTGAATGCGTTCAAAAACAATTAAAATGGCAAATTATCATTGTCAGTCCACAGGGGTCCGGGTCAGATTTAAAAGCTGTATTGAAAAAAATAAAAGATTTTTGAGCAGTAAAATTTAGGCAACAGTGTGTTTAGGCTTAAAAGGTAACATCAAATTTTCATTCAAGAAAGTAATGACTGGTATATTAAATTACATGTATTTGTGTAATGGTGATTATGGTTACCGTCATAGCTCAAAACCAGAAGAGAAAATGACTTAGATGATTGTGGACTGACTTTGACATAAACTGTATCTTGTATGTGATGGAAAAAAGAATGTGGTTGATGGTATTTGGACTGGGTGTGATCAGTTTGCTGTTTCGCAGATCACCATCTTAAGGTGTCTAAAAAGTGACCTAATGTTGTATGTGATGGCATTTGACTGATTTGACTTCAATTTGTTGAAATAGACCACCATCTTGGGATGTTTGAAAAGGGGTCCCAGTGTAGTCTTAAGCTCTAGCACATCAACATTGGCTCACTCTCAGATAAACATCAAAACTTGTGAGAGAATATCAAAGAAGGATGTCACATTTTTTTCCTGACAAAGGCAAACAAGTATACCTTCGTTAGAAAACACCTCAAGCAGGTTAAGTAGAACAGGGAAAAATTAGACAGAGTTTAGCTAAAATAATTTTAAAAAAAACAAAACAAACAAACAATCACTGCTGTTTATTTAAATCTGACTTTTTGAACAAAAATACTAAATTCCCAGTCATCTCAGCAGTGTTGGAATCCAAAAAGTGAATACATTTTGAAAATACCATTTCTTGGTTGTGTCATGTGGAGACAACTGGGAAATGAGTTTTTCGTCTCTTGTATTAACTTTTAAAAGTGAGACTGTTGAATAAAAAACATACACTGACGATTACACCTTTTTATTTTTATGCTGTCCTTTGTGAAAGATCTGTAATTTTAATGCACTGTGCAGCCCTACAGTGAACTGTATCAGGATCTGCTGGTGTTTGGGTTACTGTGAGAACATCATCCTGCCCTATAGAAAAGGAGATTCTTGGCTGTAAATTTGACTATTTTAGAGAATATTTGTATGATGTATGTACAACTGAAAGCTTGATTGTTCCCAAGCAGACTGTGTCTCATTTTTGTTTTGCCAGCTCGGATGGTTAGTTTACTTACTTGAAGAAGCAAATGTCCAGCTTATACCAGGGAGCTTGTGTGATGTCTATCTTCACCCACCCAGTCCAGTGTGATCAACCCAATTTTCTTCCATCAACTTGATGCATAACCTATATATTGTGAGTTTACTCATCATTTATTCATAATTTTCTCTCATTTTCATGTACCAGATCATTTGTTTTCTTTGTAAGATTTTTTTGCTCATTTTTGTCTTTTTCATGATTATTTTTTACCATAACTCCACTATGTTATGTCATTGTATGTGTCGATGTGGTTCCTGTGTGCCTGCATGTGTGAGTGGCTGTCCCATCTCGACATGCACAGGCTCTGTGGTCACAGCTGACATATGGGAGGAACATAGAGGTTTTCTATACGGGCTTGTGATAACAGCAGCGCGTTTGTTTTTGGATTATTGTGCTTAGCATAATTATGTTTTTTGTTAATCTTTTTAGTCTTCACCCATTGCCTATAGCAATTACACAATCAAGCTTTTCATTGCCGATTTATTTATCAAAGAAATGATTGTAAGAACCTTTCGTTATATTTGCTTCATGATATATACATCAAATGCTTTTAGTCAGATATTTATTGCGCTTGATAATTCATGTGAATGTAAATTTATGGAAACACATGTGCTGGTTTTTGATTGAAGGAGATCAGAACATCTAGAGGAAGGGAGTTAAAATATATCGTAGGCTCCATTTGCTAAGGAATGTTCAGGGAATGAAGCATAGAGATATGAAAGAAAGACTACCTTGTCTGCGGAATAAGTTTATAGTTGTCTGTAGAAAACAACACAGAGAAAAAAAGTTTTGGGCACTTCCACGCAACTCAGCTGTTTTTTTTTGGCCAGTCGTCATTCATTTGAAGTAGCTTAGCCTCAGTGATATATGAAACACAGCTGGTCTGCCAGCTGCCTGCTTTCCATGTGATATGAAAAGAAGAGATAGACACAATGACATGCCGGTGTTAGAAAGAAATGATTTTGTTATTTTTGTGTTGCTGTTTATGCAGTTGTGTTACACTTGTTTGTATGTGGAATCTTGTCATCTTGTGTGGCATTAGTGAGTGCTCTATATAGCACTGTGAAATCCCACATGCTCCTTTGTCTACATTGTAAAACACTTTATGCCATCAAGAAATAAGAGAATATTATTTGTCATCATGATGCACTTTATTGTTATGAAATAACTAAAATAATTTAGTAATTGACAAAACAAGCAAAAAGATGTGGCGTTATTTTCCTTGTATCTGTGCAGGTTTATGAAAGGATCATTGGTATTTTGCACCATTGTTTACACTACAGTGCTGTTTCAGTTCTCATGTAGTTGACTGAGCCTTGGGTCACATGGGAATTCAGAGCTGGTCCATGGACTCCTTACCAGTTTTTTTTAATTTCTTGAGTTATATTTTTCTGGTGCAGAGGAACACTATTGTAAATGACAGTTCTGCTTCTGTGGGCTTTGTAAGAGGGAAGGAAACAAACAAAAGGATGCAAGCTGTGCGTGTGTGTGTGTGTGGGGGGGGGGGGACACAAGGACATAAGTTTTGGCCAAAAAGATTCTATTTTAACCACATTTATAATAACAAATTCCCCACCAGCATGATTACACCTTTAATAGACAAATTTAGAAACATAGTGGCCGGGAGTTAACAGTGAGGACGCGGGCTCGTATTCAGGATGTCAGGGTTCAACTGCAACAGTCACTCCGCAAGTGGTGGAGAAATTTTCTCCCAAGATATTTGCATTGAATTTGCCTGTGAACAAGAGTCGGTGACTTTGTTGCTCATTTCAATTTCTTAGTCTTTGTCCTCTCTTTCACCGGTAAATGCTCGCAGTAGTTCATCTTGGTATCACATAAAAGTTACAGGTCTGCGCTACAACTCACCTGAAAAAGAAAAGGAAACAATAATTCATTTTGGAAATGTGAGTCTCTACTTTGACCGTCTTTTTGCACGCCCCCCTGGATATACTGGTAGAATAGTTTTCTGCTAGACCAAATACAAACGATTGTTGCAAAAGTTCGAGAAAAATGGGATTTGTTACTCATAGAATAGTTTTTTTTGAAAGTCTGGAAGTGAATAGTGGAAAAAATACATGTATTATCTGTCAGACAAAGAATAGTTTGTGTAGTTAGTTAGATGTGAGAAGTGAACTTTTCCATGTGTCTGTGTGTGTGTGTGTGCTTTTTTTTTTTTTTTTGCTGGTTTTAATGTTTTTAAAGGAGTAATTGTGAATTCCGACCATTGGGTTGTGCATCACAGACATTTCTGCCATATACATATATTATCTTGGCGGTTAATTCTTAGAACAAATCCTATCAAATAAAAGTTTTTGTTATCTTCCCTTGTAAAGTTTGCCAAATGCCCATTGACTGTAGAGTTCCTGATCACCAGTGATTTACTGTGTTATAAAGAGTTCAGTAATTGTTGGAGAGACTGATATGCAGAAGAAGTTTTTATGCCCAGGCACTGTATTTTGGGTCATTGTTATGTATTTTAGCAAGAAGCTCATCCTTGCCAGCTTTAGACTCTGGCAAAAATTTTTGTTGCTTTAGACAATTGAAGGTCACAAGATGGGACATTATTTTTTTGTTTGTTTTTGTTTTTTAGTTTCAAGAGTAATATGCTCCTCTTTGATTGATGCTTTTACAGTATATCAACATTTTTTAAATATGAAATTTCCCTATGTTTTCAGTGTTGTCCTGAATTTTATCGACATTAATCACCTAATCTCATTTTTATTTGTTTTTGTTTAATTTGATTTCAAATGCTTTTAATGTCATCCTGGATTTTAATAATGGATCACTTGTGAAGGAATAACATTTAAATTGTATTGTTTCATTACAAATGTCGCCAAGTTGAAAGAGTGAAATTTGTTTTTCTTCATTTCAAATCTTTGATAATCAGTATAGACAGAACACTTGAGTTGATAATGTCACATGTTATTTGTTAAATGTCAGTTTTGTGCTCATTAATGTTCTAGCCTGCCACTGCTGGCCTTTGCAAAGGAGCTTGGCCTGGATATGATTTTAGATTCTTGAACATGTTTGTGTATTTTTTTGTCCAGGCTTGTCCATCTGAGACAGGTGTAATTTTCCATAATGAGGATTATACTTCACTAATAGACAAATTGATCTTTGTTAAGGGAAGGAAACAAATGAGTGTTGATGTTTCAGTGAAAATGTTCAATTTACATTTTTACCATTGTCTATATGCTTTTAGTTGTCTGTAACGTGATGCCATTGGAGAAAATTTCTCTTTTTGTCAGTTTCTGTGGTTCATCTAGTTGGTGAAAGTTTCTCAGATACAATCATACATGTGGTTCAGTATGGCAGTAAGGGAGATGCTTCAAGGAGAGATACGGTTGATGGCAACCTAATCATCATCAATATCATGGACTGCCAAAGAAGAATGAGCGGTCCATTTTTTGATGAATCCATTTCACCAGCACTGGGCTCTGAGAATTCTGTAGTATTTGTTATCAAAGTAGTGAATTATAATTCCATTGTGAAGGAAAAAGTTGCGACTAAGATGAGATAAGTTAAAACTTAATTTTTTCACTGTCCACTGAAGCAAATTCCATTCATAGTTGATCAGACATACTGTTGATCCATGTCTCATGTCCACATGAAAGGTTATGACTTTCAAGTTTTTCTGGTGACTGTTGAAGAGTGGGTTTATCAAGAGCTTGATCTGTCTCATAAATTTCTCCTCATTGTCTGTTCAACCACTTATAAATGATCCCTTCTAAAACTGACAGTCTTAGGAATATGTTCACTCATCGTCTTACTTCCAGAAAAAAAAAACAACAATAAACAAGTGGAAAAAAAAAATAAACACGCAAAACATTTTTCGACGTGTATTTGATCACACCTTGGCAGATATACCCATTTAATTGTCATCTGGTGACGGTGGTAGCCTTAGAAGTTATGATTTGACCACAGATGTCTTGTTTTATACATCAGAATTTGATGTTTGAATTCTGTTTGAATTTTTTAACAATATTTTTTTGACTTTCAAGAGGATATTGATGCCACAGTTGTTTTCATGTAAATGAATAAGTTTTACGATTTTTTGAAAGATAAGAGGGTACTGAGCACGTAGGGACTAGATCCAGAACTATGATATCTGGAAACTTTTGCATTTAGAGTTTATGAGTGGAATGAGAGAAAGAAAGATGGGTTAAGACTTAAATTTCCACATAGAGCGTTATTTCTTCATTACGCAACAGATTCTCTTATTTTCAGCATGGATTTGTAAAGGTTTATGTACATCATCATTAAATTTTGTTGGGATTCACTTTTTACGCGTTAAGATGACTTTTTATCAGCCATGTCGTATCTTGTTTTTGATTCATCTTTATAGCCAAATGATCCTGTGAGGTGTTCGCTTGTAACTAAACTGCCTGTTAGTTTTTCTTCCTTTTTTTTGTGGGTTACGATTACCTTATTCCTTGAAACCCCCTTTTATTTTGATGTCAATGATGAGTACAGTGCTGATGTGCAGCAAATACTATTTCTCTTTATTTACACTATAACTTTCTTTTTTTTTTTCAGCATTCTGTTTTTTAAAACCTGTGGGTTGACAGATGTGTACTTTCTTTTTTTTTTTTCAGTATTTTTTTTTTTTTGGTTAATTTTAACACATTTTGCTTTATTGATTTTT
The DNA here is from genome assembly GCA_038406235.1 of Peronia verruculata. NCBI lineage: Eukaryota > Metazoa > Mollusca > Gastropoda > Systellommatophora > Onchidiidae > Peronia > Peronia verruculata. The sequence goes on along the minus strand of JBCAUA010000005.1, from coordinate 7,885 downwards.
ACAAGCTGTAAATAACTGGCAATCGCATCATATTATATAATAAGTGTAATAAATAAAGTATTTTAGATTATCACAAATTGTGATGGTTTTGTTCTTCTTCTTATTTCTTTTGAACAATGCACACTGTGTACATGTATCTTTCACAAGAAGTTGACATTACTATGGTATCAAAGAGAATTTTGTTGAGACAGTCAGATTGTCTTGAGCTTGGGATCCCTGGAATGGGAGGTCATTTCATAGATTATGTGCTCCTGCACTTTCTCCCAAAAGAGGGACGTAGTCGACATTAGTGTAATGAGAAAGAAGGCAGTTGGCGAGAGGATGGCGGATGGCACAGAATGGCCAAAGGGCGAATGCTATTGCAAAATGGCAAAAGTCTGACATGCAAAATGCAATACAAATGCAATAGCCGGATATCCCGATATGGCACCGCCTTTTGGGATACGCTAAAAGGGACCGAATCTGAAAACCAAACCAAACCAAATGAGGTATTTCGAGATCGGTCACATGACCGAGGGAACATTGCTCACATGTGGCTTTGTTTATATGATGTGACAGGACTGAAAGCTCACCATTGGTCAAGATCTGTTTGCCATACGCAGAGCAAGTAAACAAATCAGCGTGTGAGCGAAAATCCTCGGTCATGTAATTTTTCTCGAAATACCTCATTAGTGTAATGGGAGATCATTTTGACCAGCCTTATTACTTCCTTTTGCCAGACAAAAAAATGTTGAGCAAGCAGTGTAAAGAGGAAAAAATGCCTCTACTTCTTGTCATTTGACAGACTGATCACCCCAAAAAATTAATAAAATTACAGCACTGAGAAGAAAACATTCTCTTTATACCATAATTTGAAAAAAAATATTGCGTATGTTCCAGGTAAAGGGCACAGAACTGTTTTTTTTTTTCCTCTTTGGACTGCTTGTTCAATCCCTCTATTGTCTTGTGAAGGGAAGTAATGGGACTGAGCACAACAATCTCCAATTTAACTCTGAAGCTGAAATCTTGACCAGAGAATTTGTAGCTCAATAATTTTTTCACAAGTGCGTAGTTTGATAAAGAGGGATAGCAGAGTATTCAAATAAGCTTTGGTTGTGAAAGGATTAACAAGTGAAATCCTGAATTTTACTGCTGTCAGGTCATAAGTGTCAAATCGTGATGTAGTCATATGCACTTTTCTTCATGCACAACTTTCAAAATCATGTAGGCCTACATTTCTATTTACTTATGCCTAACTTATAAGCAGTGAACTCTCAATAAAATGTATCTTTGTTAAGCCAATTTATTATGCACATAAAGACATGACGGCATATAACAACAAATGGAGTGTGGTGCTGATGGGTAAAGTAATGAGACCAATTTCCTCAGAAACACCTGCCAAAAGGATGGTTTAAAAATCAAAACTGACAATTCATCATCAAGACTGTCAATGACTGCGTCATCACCTGCCCTCCCTCTTCCCAAGAACTGGTATAGGAGATCTTTCCTTGAAAAAAGAATTTCATGCAAGCATTTTCAAAGTTTTGAACTTAAAAACATAGCACTTGTTAAGAAATCTACCTGTCATTTGTTATCAGCACATCTGCTAGCCTTGAGAAGAGATGCCTTATCTCAGCCTGATTATTTGATTTCTAAATTTTTTGGTTTCTTTGTAACAGCCTAAGACATTAAAACTTCTATACCAGAAAAGTTGCAGGGAACAAAATACATGTATGACTTTGGTAATGTCAAGCAAAAGTTGTAAACAAAATTTAAAAGGCAAAAAAAAAGCAACAAAAAGAGAGAAAGAAAGAAAGAAAGAAAGGAAGAAAGAAAGATAGAAAGAGAAAAGAAAATTTAAGAAACAAAAATGAAAACAAAATGTTTCCATTTCTAGAATATGTGCATGTACAAGTGTTCATATGCAGACATATTAAGATCATAAGAACTTCCATGGACAAAAAAAGCTAAAGCTAAAAACAGAAAAAAAAAAAAAGTATGGATTTCAATGACAATGATTCAGGCAGTTACAGTTTACAGTGATGGAGGGGAAAAAAAAAAAAACAAAAGAAAAGAAGAGAACATTTCATCTCTAGCACTTGTGTGTGAATACCAGCTTTCTCATATGCAGACAAAAGACATGAATAAATATGCAGATATCTCAGCACTTCGTTACAGTTTCTGTCATTTCTACCAGAACTTATGCCAGATCTGTACCAAATGAGGAAGTCACTTGCAAAATGGCTGAGGTGTCCGTCCAGTTATTTTTTAGAAACTCACATTTTTGTGAATGAAAACAAAACTGACATTTATGTGTATGGGGGGTGGGGGGGGGGGGGGGGGAGGGAAGTAATTTAAAGGCCCCTACCCTCCTTTTTTTTTAACAAAGCTTGGTTTCCACCTAG
>JBCAUA010000003.1:1385419-1423913 GCA_038406235.1 Peronia verruculata | reverse complement strand
GGGGGGGGGGGGTAGGGAGCATAATGCGATAAAAGATACGCCCAGAGAGTTAACAAACGGCAACAAGAGACATAGAAGTCATGAAAAGAGGGCTAGTATGTACAAAAAGGCTGTTCCGAGGCTGAAAGCCGAACTCAAAACTCTTCATGTCAATTTTTCGATGAAAAAAACTTTAAACGCGTTTTTCTCAAAACCCGGTTTTTTGACGCTTTTTTTTTTTTTTTATTTCTTTTGTTTCCAAACCGATTCAAACAAATTTGGTATGCATCATTGTCACCACAAAACCTAAAAAGTTACGTATGCGCGTTAAATTTGGTGGGTACGTTTTTGAGAAAATTGAGTTTTTAGTTTGAAAAAAAATGGTGAAATTTGAATTTTCGCTATATGGCATTTTCAAAAATTTATAGAAAATTTGGTATTGTATGGAACGTCATAAAAATATGTAACATTTTAGATATTGTACTAAACAATATATTCACCAAGTGTTATCAAGTTCCGTTGAAATTTGGCGGAGGAGATAGATTTTGAAATCAGTCAATTTAGGGACGCCAAAATCCAAGATGCCATGGCAACCGTATGAAAAAGTCAACTTTTTTTTTACTGTTTTCCTCTCATTTGAACATGCTGAAAAGGTTAAAATAACCTAACTTTAATAATAAAGAAAATCACCTCCAGGACGCGCCCCGCCCCTTAAATTAGTCCCATAAAAAAAGGACAAATATTATGTAAGTCAGTGTTTGTTCTCACAGAATAATTACGCTTTCTCTTTTCAATTGTTTTTTATCACTGTGGTATAATCAAGTGGCATGAATCTACTTCTAAATCAGTCTGGTCTTTGATGCAGCTTTTTAGACTAGCTTTAAATGTTACTGACACTGATGAAATTGCAGAGTTCTTCTACCTGTTGTGAGAAAAGATGCAGCAATGCTCACTTTGGCATTATTTCTTTTGCAATGTATCAAAAAAACACATTTGTTAATGCTCTTGTTTTGCGATTTGAAAAAGATTGCCTAAAAGCTCCCATTTTCACAACTTGTGGGACAATTGCATTAATGGTCACATTTCACACCTTTGAAAAACATTACATTGACTTTGTTGCATGAAGTATGAAGGAGGTGACATAGAATGCTGAAATTTGGCATATGACATACATTTGGCTCTGCATTACCAGTTATTCTTGATGAAATGTGTTTGTGGAGTCTGTAAAAAGTTGTCCAAAATATTGGATGCCATGAACTTCAGAGGATTCCCTTCCTAGCGGGAAGTCCAAAATATTGGGTGCTATGTGTTGTGGTTACTATTTCTATACTTTGAAATATATTCATTTAAAACCACAAATTCATCATTGAACATCCCATGCAAAAAAGAAAAAAAGCAACAAACAAGCAACAAAGTTTAATGAAAAACAATCTCTACTCTATGAAAAAATACACTGGAACAGGTTGAGAACTACTAGTACTAGACCTACTTATTTTCATGATCAAAAAGGTTAAAAACAGTTATTTTCATCCTTACTTGAGATATACACAAATACACACTGCATTTTCTACACATGTAAACAGTCTTTCTCTTGCAATGAAGCCTTTTACATCTCCTTCACATTCATTCTTTTCGAAAAGTGGTCTACTCTGTCATACCTTACATCATTCAGTACATCCTTCGCTGCGAGTAACCTCACAAGACTCTCCACTGGCATCTGTTTAGCCCAAAATGCTCCGTTGGCAAGAATAAGCCCCCCAGCAATTTGTAACTTGAATGTAGTCAGTTGTATAAAGCAATTGTCTCCCTTCAAAGCCCTGTACAATAGCCAAGCATTTGTAACACACAGATCTGTCATATGCATCAAAATGCATTTGTACCATTTTTTTTTTTATCTGAGGCAATTGCTGTACTATACCAACATGTCACACTTATCAAGTCCTCCCATGTTTTAGGACAAGGGACGTCGATGTGTTTTTTAGCCTTCCCATCCCACCTCCTAACCCTGTAAGTTGGCTCTATGCTGTGCACATTTGATGCAACACAAACAACTTTGTTATTCTTTGTCGAACACTGACAAGATAAGGATTGAGTCATCTGTGTCTGTACTATAATCGTAACTCCCTCCCCCTTTCTTCTTCATATCTTTCACACAGAGCAGAGGGCAACCCCTTGCCCTGTTTGCTCTCAGTGTACATGTGGCATTTATTTCACTTCCTTCAATGCCACCAAGAGATCAGGGGATGAAAAGAAGTTGTCGAAATAGGCATACGATCCTTTTTCCTGAATTTTCAGAAGGAGCAAGACAATCTCCCCTGACTTACCAATATTGGTCCCTTGTTCATGTGACTGCAAAGAAGAAGAAGAAGCATTTGTTTCTTTTCTGGAAGACTGCCTTAAGACGCAATCCTAGTGCATAGGTGATTCGACAGCTGTCGATCCTACATTTTGACAAGAGAATTATTCACTATACATGTAATAAAACAATCCTGCTTGCTTAGACTGGGACCTTCGACCTGCGCATCCACCCTAACGCTAACATGTACTATATGTAGGTCCGACAAGCAGCTGACGGTTCTCCCTGACACTAACAATAGCAACATATGAGACCCTCGACCAGTATAAGTCCACCCTAACGCTAGCATATGTACATCCGATGTGAGTGGGACTGATGTATGGTCAATTTGCTCTTTATCAAGTATAGTCACTTCTTTTTTTAATTATTTTTGACAATTTGACAAAAAATTTGCACTAAAGCTATTATTGTTGATTGCAGCTTACCGCAAAAACAATTAAATTAATGATCACATCTTGCAGCATTGCAGAAATTAAAGGTTTTAATTTTATAACCATCAGAAAAGTTGCATTAATGTCCACATTTCACAATGTGTCAAAAAAAAATTGTGTTATTCCTACAATTTAGTATTTATTTGAAAAATTGCATCAAAGCTCTCAGTTAAAAAACCTTGCAAGAAAAATCGCAAGAATTTTCATATTTTGCAGCTTTTCAGAAAAGTTACATTATTGTTCATATTTCCTAATCTGCCAGAAAAGCTGCATTAAAGTTTATTTTGCAACTGGTAAAAAAAATTGTATTCATGCTCACATTTCACAGTTTGTCTGAAAAAAATTACATAGAGATCAAGCTTTGCAATGTTTTGAGAAGACTGGGCTAAAGCTTTATTTTAAATATAATTGTCTCCCCTCCTGTTTCATTTTTGTTTGTTTGTGTGTCTGTTTTTCTCTCTGTAGATCTAGTAAATTCGAGAATTTTTTATTTTTATGAGAAAATGCCTGACCACTTCTAAACTGTGTTAAACAATGAAGATGCAGACTAATCTACAAGGATAGCTCGATGTAAAAAACCAAACTATGCACAAGATTCATTTAGTAGATCTGTTATCTTTGATGAAGGCACCAACCGTGGCCTCCCAAAGTCTGGATCAACCCACTGCAGTGAGCTGTGTTTAGTCTGTTAGTTGTGTGACCTACAAAATGAGTCCTTTTCACTAGCATAATTTGCACCACTAAACGAACATAGACCTTCCAAATAATTCTTTTTTTTTTAATGTTTGGCCACTTTGGTACTTGACTGAAATCAATATTTTAAAATAGAAGAGTAATTTACATGTACTTAAAAAATTTTCAACAAAGTGAGTGCCACCATGGATACTTTACACCTACGACGAAAGCAAGAAGAATGAGAAATGAAAGATGTGCAGATTTTGTATGTTTGTTAATTGTTCACTGAGTGCCTCATTCAGGGGAGGGGATGGGTGGTGGTCAATTAGATCAACCTTGTGGCTTAGGGGAAAGAAAGACTTGCTCATTAACAGTTCATATTTGTAAACAGAACAGGCTGAGGTGATGGGGCCAACATGATTAAGAAAGCACTACCGTCAAGTGAAATAAACATTCCTCTTATCATTCACTGATTAGGCTACTTGGCTCAGTTGTGATGAATGAATACCGACAAGTATACCTTTAGTTGAATATGTAGACATTTGGCAATGTAGATATCATTTTGTGTTTCAGTGGTTCATATTCGACAAAGCAAAAACTGGATATCCCTGCGGGAGTGTTTCTACCCCTCTGCTAAAAATACAACACTCACTGATGTTTGTTACCGTTTTATCACGAGAGCTGTGAACAATTATCACCAATCCATGCATTTTTTATGTGTTTTTCTATGTCAATAATAGTGAACACTTTGGAGTGTTTGTACCCACCTACTAAATTTAGATGGGAATTTCCAGCCATTGGCTTGGTTGAAACAAATCTATGGCTGTATGCCATAGATCAAGCAAGATTTTTTAGCATCCCTATCACTTCAACAACTTATCTATTCCACACATCACTGTAGTGGTTGGCTTTTCATTTCAGCCCCATATCAATGTGGGCAAGAGATTGAGTGCAAAAGAATTGATACAGTGGGAGAAGGGGAGCAAGTGGATGAAATAATATGATACCCTTGATCTTTCAGTGGGTCTAGCTGACCTTCATGGGGCAGCGGTGGGGGAGTCTGAGGTGTTTTGGGCAGTTCTGAGCAGAAATTTAGATCTTGACTTGGTGGATAACCAGTCCGAAGTCCAACTTAAATACGTAATTTTTTTTATTTTACGCGGTTCATTGACCCAGTTTGCTTATCAATTTGTTTGTTGGATTCATTTTTTACCCAATTTGCTTATCAGGTTCATTTACCTGGTTTGCTTGTCAGGTTCATTCACCCAATCCACTCCTTGCATAGCCTAATCTTGTCTACCAGTGCATGGAGTCTTGAGTGTGAAAAAGACGGGGGGGGGAGGGGGGGGGGGGAACTAAGTTTAGGCTCATACTGTTGCATCAGTGTAAGATATCAAAGGCCTCATTTCAAACAGAAGAACCAGAGAACCAAAACCCCTGTAACAATCATACAGTGTCATTCTTAGTGCATGTAGAGTTTCACAGGCAGGATTTCTGAATGGGAAATTGGGACCACAGATTGGCACCCAGAACTATTAGCAATTGAACTCTTGCTAAAAAAGTTGAAAAAATCTGCTTGAAGACTAAGTGAGTAGGTCTGGAATTATCAGTGGGGTCTACAACTGGATCAAGTGCCAAAGTGGTTATGCTCATTAGCTACAACAGACCATACTGCAATCTAAGCTTGAAACAGAATTAATTATACTGTGTTATTTGTTGGTATATGAAGATGTTGACATGATTCTATTCCTTAACAAACTATGAAAATAAAGAAACAAAAACTTGCAAAATGTAAAAAAAATTAGAGAAGCCAGTGAATGAATGAGCATGGGAGAAATGTTATACATTGAAATGTTTTAGGTGGTGAAAGGATGGGGCTGTGCTGTCGTTGTAGAGGCCACCACACTTATAAATGTTTAGTACTGCATAGTATGTGCTGGTGTTGTAAAATCGGAAATGAAATTTTTAAAAACCAAAACAATGAATCAATTCACTATGCTGCAGTACTAACGGCGTGTATTTGTGGTGACCTGAGAGGGGGGGGGGGGGGGATAAGCTCACACATGCTATGCACATGCATGCCAAAAAGACCCATGATGACTGCAGCTGAGAGGGCGGACGAGACCAACCGTGTGTTATAAGGTAGCCAAGCGGCTTGCTGTGCCAGAGTAATTCAAGCCTAGAAATCAGATTGAGAGTCGCTGCCCTGATGGAAATACAGAAAATCCAGTTTAGACCCAGTTATTATAAAACGGGTGACTCCGAAATCCAGTTTATTAAAATCTGTGTGGATGCCTAGCACTAGTTGTGGGTAAGCTATCCACATGGTATGTTGCTCTGCTAAGACTTTTGACTAGTATTAGTGCTAGATCTAGTACATTTGCGTATTTATTATTGTGATCTTCTCTAAAATAATATTTTGGGTTTTTGTTGTTACTACAATGTGTTATCTTTGATGTTGAAACACATGAAAGTAAAATAAAGTACATCTCCTCAAATCAGGCAATAGGCTATTGCCTGATTTGAGGAGATACGCATGTACTGTATAGGTCAGCAATTTTTGTTCCCCTGATTCATTGTATGTCGGTTATAACTGGGATTGCTTGCGGGCTCACGATCCTGTTTTATCGGATTTCCTTTTTTAGTTCTCTTGTGCTCTCACTCAATGTCATCATTAGACTGCTTGTATGATACTAGGCAGGCCTGATCAAACTGTTTCAGATTCATGTGGCAGAGGGATGATAGATTGCAGTTTACACCAAGGTTCTATAAATTGAACCTAAATATTACCCTATGTGAAGTGGCTTGGTCCAAGCAGTTGCATTCATTTATGAAAAAATCTCTAATGGAAATAAATGGTGTGCGTGATGATGGGTTATAAAATTGACACTCATATGAAATTGACATGCCTTTTCAAGTACCACCCATATACATAACATTATAACTATACCCCGCGTGGCTTCTTTTTTATTATTGGCGGGCATGATGCCTTATTATTGAGCGATTCTCTTGTGGCTGAACTATGGGAACCAATTGGACAACAACATAACAACAACAAAAAACAACTAAAATGAGGGATGGGTGAGAAATTTAGAGCTACAATTCTTCATTATGAGTGACAGATTTTAAACTTTCTGAGACTGTTCAACTCAGATGCCCTCTGAATGATAATGTAATGTGTTTTACTAAACTGCAGAAAAATAAATGAATAAATAAATGGTAATACTAATAGCTGATATGAAAAGAAAACTAAAGGATGACCTTCTGAAACACATTAGACCTGATGGTAATCAGTGAGTCAGTCGAAAGAAAAAAGGCAAAGCAGTAAGAAATGAAATCATGGATGATTTAAAACAAAAGATGTAAAGAAGAAATAGAAGAAAGTCAACTTATTCATTTTGTAAATGAAAAGAAAAAACAAAACAAAAACAAAGTAAACAAAACCAGCATCCTTAAGAAAACTTTTTAAAATTCGATAAAAAGGTGACGAGGATAGACAAAAAAAAAAAATAGTCTGCTTGAAACTTAAGCTGATAATATTCTTCATGTTAATATTTTACAGCAAAACTTTGATCTCGAGACTCAACCACAGACTGAACTTATTATGTTAACAACACTACGATGACCATCACATAGCATTTTTGTAGTGTCCAAGATTATATGAGTGTGTACATAAGCATGTACATCTACCACATTTAACATCAAAAGTAAATGGTATCTTGTTGCTATTGTTGAACTATCTCAGGATTCATCTTGTTCTCTTCCTTTATAAACATTTTGCAGGGTCAATACCTTTGTTTTCTACTCATACATTTGCAACTCAAATAAGTTGACTTTCCTCTGTTTCTTCTTTATCTCTTTTGTTTTAAAGCATCCGCATTCGACTGACTGATTGCCGTCAGGCCAAGTGCATGGTAAACTAACCCTTCCTTTGGTCTCCTTCGCCATTTATTTATTTCCTGGCTATCACTCACAGTGAAAAGTTTTAATCATAAATAAATAACTAACCACACTGCTATATGTCCCTCCCTGCCTCTGAGTGCCAATGCTCCTGTCAAATTGGACTGGAAGTACAGCCTTCATGCCAGGTCTTCTTTAGTAGTATGTTTATGGTACCAGCTCTTCTTCAATCAGTGACTCATTTCAAATATTTTAACGTATATGATGTGGGGCTAGCATAGTGTCACTGTGTTGGGCTTGCGTTGTGTCTGTTTGAGGCCTAGACATAGCTACTGGCCAAGTTTTGGTCTGTTTACATCTTTCACTTTCAACCACCTGGAGGCAGTTATCTTGATAAAACAACACCTTGTGGCTCAATATTAATGCCAGCCATTCAGATTGACAAGTTTGGCAGCTTACACCACACAGCTCTGTAGCTCTCAAGGAATATCGCAGGTCTAGAGTCAAAGCGTAAGGAAATAATAAAAATACATAGCAAAATTGGCAAATGATATGAAGCTAAGTGATCTGAAAGGTGTAAACCCAAATCTAGTTATTGCCCATTATGGATTGACTTAAATTCCAGTTCTGCAATTTGAAATGATGAAAATTCAAATGTGTCCTTTTAAACATCATAATGTAGTGTACTTTTTTATGTGTACAATATATAAATAACTTTACAAATGTTTTATGAAGCACAAATTTCATTAGTCCTATCAGTGGATAGAAATGTAGTCAGATACTGTTCTTTTAGCACTTTTGTTTGATTTTTTTTTTTTTTTTTTTTAATTATTTTTTTATATATTATAAGATTATATTTTTAGACATTTATTATGTTATGTTTAGGTTGTGGACAGATTTGTAGGAGATCATTATTAATGAGAGTAGGTATGCAAAATATAGATTAATATTAAAGCTATGTTGAATTACTTTCATTCTTATTGTGGTTCAGGTTCACTTTTGTTCATGAATTAGGAGAAAGTCACTCAAATAAATTGAGGTGCTGTTACATTCTACTGGTCAAGGAGCTGGTCTAGCTTTGTTGCGCAGTTAATAATGTAACTAATTAGTACCAATTCTGAGCAATAATTTCATTGCAGAGGCCAAGTAGATCTGCTTTTTTACATATATATATTGGTTTGTTTTCAATTTCATGTTCACCTGACAGATTTGTGTGCAGTTTCGATAATGGATAATGTGATTACTTTTGAGCTTTGGCTTAATGTAGTAAGTATACGCCAATATTTTTTAATTTTCTTATCTGCAGACAGCATGTTACATTTATACATGTATTAGTGTATTGTGTATATGATGGAACAGAGCTGTCTTTGAAAACATTGATAGAGAAAAATATTGAACAAAAATAGAGATTGTCTCTTACCCTCTCAGCTTTTATTCACTTATCAACAACTATAATTAGAAAGGAAGTGTGTATTTCTTCATGTATTTGAAGAACTACTCACTGTATGTATTTCTTCATGTGGCTGGAAGTGATGACATGATACACAGGTTTACAGTCTCAGTATCATCATTACACCACCACCTCCAAGATTTGCAGAAAAAGCAATATGGCAGTGACAGACGGAATTTGAAGGTGGCTTGGAAAGAAGAAGAAATCTGCCATAGGCACCTGCCAACATATTACAGTGGTCTCCGCCTAAGAGCCCGCCTCTGCTGCGGAACAGAATTTCTCCTCTATAATTTACCCCTCTAAGAACCAGCTGTGGGTGCTTCCAAATTAAAAAATCCGTCTTAGAGCCCGGTGTCAGACCAAGACACCTGAGTAGGCCTACTTGTGATATAATGCCACATCATACTGTCCACTTGAGAGAAACAGAGAAGCACACAGTGCTAGATGTGCAGTAAAATGGGGACAGGGGGTGGAGGGAACAGGTAGACAAAGGAGTGGAAGTGATGGTTGATGTATGACTGCATAATCAGGCCATGTTGTTGACTAACCAGTAACCATTTCTTTGCTTGACAACACCTGGGACAGCACTTGTGATTGGCTTTGTGGATAAGGATAAGTTTAGCCTCCTGATTGGTCAGTTGCTTTGCTACATCAGTCGGTCTGTAAACACTTGGGTCCTTCGTGCGACTAGCCGCGGGGAAACATAGCAATATCATGTTTTCAACAATGATACCATTATATGAAAACTCACACGATGTATAAGGACTAGGCAGTTTTGGTGTAACTATGCTAAAAAGATCAGGAATGGCTACATCGAATTATAACACACATAGGGAAGAAGGCTATACTTATTCGCATAGATAAATCTTTAACTAACACTACTAACAGTAACAATGAACTAATCATAGTAGTGAAGACAATCTGGTCAGACGGGTTGTGTAACTTTTCAATTTGCCCAAGAACCTGTCCGCTAAAAGCCCGCTTTTTCTGTCTCCCAAGGACTGGGTTCTTCGGTGGAGACCACTGTACCACTAGAATCCAGTGCACAGGCTTAAAAATTTTATTGAGTAGGTCAATACAAATACAGACAAATATACAAGCATGCTTTGAAAATAATAAAACTAAAGACTTGATAATAAAAGGTAATTTTTTATTTCAGTGAGAATGTAATACAGGATCAGGACACATACACTGTATTTGTTACAGTCACAACACCTAATACTAATATAACTATAAGGAGACTAATAATACATGTAACTGGAGTATAAGTTTCCTCTCTGACACTTTAATCGACACATTTTTTATTGAACACATTACATATTTAGAACCAAAGATTATCCAGAAATTTATGTCCAGCAAACAAATTGCCATCATTGCCATATTGCCTGAATGCTAAGAACGATGCAAAGAACAAAAGATGTACTCATGAAGAAATACACACTTCAAATTAGAAACACTTGATTGACATAAATGAACAAGTCAGAGGATAAATTTGATTTTTTTTTTTTTAATCCTATTAGTAAACAGTTGGTAATTTCTATGACACCTCTGTTCTCCACTGTGGAATATTTTCAGTTTAGGTGGTGTTGTCTCAGATGTCATACACTGCCTCATATCTTAGTGCCCCACAGACAATAATATTCATGCTCCAGCCTTGTATTATCCTCTGTCATCCTCTTTCCCATTCTTTCTTTCACAAATCAAAATAATTGGTACCATAATCAAACAAATAATGTAACCTGCAACTTGTTGATTGTAGGTTTTGACATGCAAGAATGAAGAACAGGATCATGATAGTATCATAATGTTGGCATCATCAGATGCAGTAGTGGCGACTATGGTAGATGACACTGATAGATTATAACCCTTCATTTGTTGTGATCTTCATTAGCCCTGATAATTTCATGGATTATTATTCCACTGGATTCAGTGATGTTGCCAATGTGAAAAGCTGGTGGTCTGCCTATTTTTTTCTTTCTGCATCAGTCTTATGTTGAAACCAGTCTTCATAAGGTTGGCCCCTTGTTTGGTAGAAACCTGCCATAGGCACCTGCCAACATACTACTACTAGAATCCAGTGCACAGACTTCAAAATTTTATTGAGTTGGTCAGTACAAATACACATGTACAGACAAAGATACAAGCATGCTTTGAACATAATAAAACTAAAGACTTGATGATAAAATCCTACATTGCCTACATTTATATAAGTTTCTTAATTTTCTCAGATTTATATTCTTGAAAGAATTTTTTTTCATTGATCCTGACTTTTTCATTTTGCTTTAATTTGTTCTCCTGTCTGTGCAGTTGACCCTAAGCAGCCTCCTAAAAATACCTTGAATACTTCAACTTTTTTATCATCATTTTTCCTGTCGCCAGGATTCACAGTCATATAGCATGACAGATTATGCTGGACATGTCAATATTTTCAATTTCAGTGGCAAGGAATACTGCGATTTTTGCAACTGTTATTAAATTGTCTCGTGCCCAGGGCAAATGAGTCAGAAGTAGATCGGGGAGATTTCAAGTTACAGCCCTTTTTAACTGTTTTCCGACTGAGATACCAAAATTTCGTATTTGTATTCCACAAAACAAAAATTCATTCTTTTCTACCCTGAAAAGGAAAATTTAGTATCTGAGCTGGAAAATAGTTAAAAACGGCCATAAATTGCAATCAACTGGAGTGACTTGTGACTCATTTGCTCTGGGCGCAGGATGTTTAGTTGAGTCATTTTGCTTTTACCCATGCCTATTCATGTTTTTTTATATCTTGGTATGTAATCCATCATGTGTTTTGATGGAACCTAGGAATTTAACATCCTTGACATTTTCTATGACTTAGAGATTTATTTATAATTTATACTCAATTTAGCAGTGCAGTACTTCTGTCTTTTTGGGATTAAGCTTGAGGCTAGATCTTCTTGTTCCATCTACTCACTGAATTATAAAATTCTCTTCATGCTGGTGATGTTGTCTACTAGCAGTGCTTTCTCACTATCTTACTGCAGATTTGTCTTGAGATCCAAGTCTTCAGTATACTAGACTCTACTTACTTGCTCTGTATATGTTGAAATGATGAGGCAGAAGAATACATCCTGGTTGACTTCTTTTGTTTTTTTTTAAATTGCCATGTTTGATTGTCCCAGATAGCTGAGGTGTTTTGAATTTAGATTATTCTCCACCAGCACACTAATATGATCTGGCTTGGTCTACCTCTCATGTGCGCCAATTAATAGAGTCTGAGTTGTTTCAACTACATGTAGCTCAGATTTCCAGACAGTTCAGAGGATTGCTACAGTTGAGAGATGGTATGAGGACAAGGGTCTGGCTTCTATTCTATTGATCCTGAACAAAATTAAAACTTCCCACATTCTGTAGCTTCAAATCACAACAAGAAAAGAGATGCATACATATGAAAATAGCATTTCAGTCACCTGGTCAGGAATAGATAGAAGTATTTACTAATTTAGTTCTGCAGGATCAAGTTACTACAAAGGAAAGACTAGGTGATGTTGTGGCAGGAATATTTCAATTCAATGGTCGAAGATTGATTGAAAAGCTATGGAAATTGCGTTTGCCAGTTGGATGAGGACAGCAGACCTTCCCAGAAATTATAATGCTTTTATAAATTTACTTCACACCTTCCTCCCCCCCCCCCCCCTTAATTTTCCCCCACTCCTATCCTCTCTTTTGCTCCCTCCCTTCCATCATTATAAGGACTTCCATAGAATTACCTTCAGATTCTTGAGGGCCTGTATGTGGCCTTTATATCTCTCTGTCAAAACCAGAAGTGCCTGGACTCTTACTATAGTATTAGTAGATAGTCTACAGCTGTGCTCTGAAGATAGTCTACAGCTGTGCTCTGTAGCAGTAGATATAGAAGAAAATTTTACTATTTATAGGACATGGGGGTTCATTTTAGAGCACCCACTGAAAGCTCACACTGATGAGTTTTTTTTTTTTTTTTTAACATCTCAAAGTGGTCATTCAATTCCAGCCCTGGCATTGGAGCTCATGATATTACTAGAAGAGGTCATAAGCAAGTGTTTAATGGACCTTTTACCTATATATAATTTTTTAAAAAAAGGGATGATCTATCACTGCATCTAGCAGCCACAGGGAGCCAAATTCTGGTCGACAGTAGGCGAGTCCACTTTTAGTCAAACATGTTAGAATAGAATATCCACTTTTCAATACCATTGTCATATTCAGAAAATATACGACTTGCAAGAGAGAACATAACATTCTCTCACTTTTTTTAGCAAAAACTATATTTCAACCCCCCTTCAGGATTCAGAACTAAAACATCTCAGAATAGCCTGTTTCACATCAAATTCCTAACCACAGCGCAGATTAGCTTAGTGAGGAATCTTCATTGTCATACACATTCTTTAATGAGACGTCCAACTCAATCCCAATAATATGCAGGTCTTGAATGTCATTCACGCTGCTGTTCATATCCCTCCTTTCAAAATTGTCCCTATTGCTGAACTTCTTGGGCTTGTCCCATTACAGCTACTGGGATGCTATCCCACAATCCTCTTTACCAGGTTCTTGACAAAAGCTAACAGACGGAGGTTCAGTGTCTGCATACTTCAGTCCTAATGATCTCGTCCTAATGTACAAGTTTTTTGCAAAAGCAATTGAAGAGTGTTTTTTCAAACATGGGTTCAATCCATTTTCCAAAGTTTTGCGAAAATCAACATTCTTTATTTTCAAAGTCATTGTTTTTGTTTTTTTTCCTAGCTTTTTTAATGCACATGTGAAATCCTCAAGCTTTATTACTCATACCCTACATTGTAGAAATCTATCTGAAATATTGATTGCATAACACTAATTTAAAAGTCAAAGTTTTTGTCAAACTTTTAGATGAAATAATTCGTGTATATGGTGATAAAAACAAATATTTTGCTGGGTTTTTTTTTTGTTGTTGTTGTTGTTGTTGTTGTTGTTGTTTTTTAATAAACTTTCAGTGACTTTAACTTTGATGATAAGCTTAGTGAAGTTGATTTTGATGGGCCAGTATTGAGGTTCTTGGTTTTGAGTTTTAAAAATCCAACGAATGAATCCTGTTAGCGATAGATCTGGATGTTCTGAAATATTTCAGTCTTTATGAGTGTATTACAAGGTCCTCTGTGGTGAACTTAGACATGTGAAAAACCGACGTAGTGGTTATTTCACATACAAAAAATAAAATAAAATAAGTTATTTAACTGCTGTGGTATGCAGCTTGTGTAGTATGAGTGATTTATTTCACAGCAGGGTGAACAAGGATTTTTCATTGCCAGTTTTAATTAACAGAATGTTATGGTTTTTGTATTTTTAAATTTTTTTTAAATGTTAACTATCAAGTAGTTTATTTCATAGGAAGATGAATACGGATTTTTCAACTGCTACATCCATGAAACGTTTTGTCTTTTTTGACGTCAACAAGAGTGAGGAAAAAACTAAATAAATCATTATGGGAATTTAAACCATCATCTGTCATTAAAATTTATCTCTCGGGGGGGGGTCCCTGGCCCCAATTTAGATAGCGGCTTCCTCAGACTTCCTGGGCTGAGCCATAGAGCTTGAAGTAACTTTATTCTAGGCTCTCTGGCTGAACTGAATGTTCTCCTTCCGGTAAGCCATGTATAAAGCTGTGTATCATCAGCGAACATAGTGCATTTTGTATTTGGTGAAAATCTTTGTAAGAGGCTGGGCATGTGGGGTATATAAAATCATAAAACAGAGCCTTAAGGCACACCGTACTTCATGGCAATTTTTTGCGAATATCTGTTCTCTGTAACAACAATTTGAGATCTGTCAGTCAGATAAGATGTAAACCAAGCCAGTTCCAGTTCTAGATAAGTAACTCCTAATCTTTTAATTTGTATAGAATGATCTAGAGTATCAAATGATGCAGATCAAGCAAACACAGGATGACAAATCTAGCCTTGATCATCAGCAGTGAGAAAATCATTTGTGACATCCACCAAAGCTGTTTCTGTGCTGTGATTCTCCCTGTATGAGTAGGAGTGTATGATGACTGAAAAATTTCTGTCAGATTGTTAGAAGTAAGATGATCATTAAGTTGAGAAAAAACTACTTTCTCTTGTATTTTGGAAACGAAAGGTTAATACTGGATGATATATTTTTTTTTTTTTGTTCATTGGGGTTTAGGTTGAATTTTTTAAGTACTGGATGAGTGATGGCTTCTTTAAAACATGATGGCACACTAGCTAGCTATGTGTTGATGACGTTGGTTATGAGGTCAGCAAGTAAATGAATGTTCTGAAACATAAATGAGGTTGGAATGGGGGCAAGGGAACATGACTTTGGTGGGGATGGGATAATTTACTTTCTTCACAAATTCAATAGTAACTGGTCTAAACGAGCTGAATGTGTGCCTGTGAAAGAATCAAGTGAAGGGCTCAAGTCTGTTCAATCCAGTTCATTTCTATTTGTTTGAATTTGTTTCACAAAAATATTCTCCTAAAGCGTCAGGTAGATCTTTTTTTTTAACAGTTATGGGAAATTTAGATTGACACACACCACTCAACTTATTCGACACTGAAAAAAGAGCTTTTGATGATGTTCAGTTTGTAATCTTAGTACTACTATGTCACGAACTTTGAATGTGAGTGGGTGTTAATTGTGACTTTGTGGTAATCAGGCGATGGATACGGAGGAGACTGTCAGGTATCCTCAATGTTGAAATGATGCAGAATTTATTGCAAGTGCTTGATGACAATGCAAACTTCAGGGCAGCTGTCTAACTCCAGTGCATACCACTCACTGCATTCCACTCCTCTTGCATTGTATTCCCCTTTATCTCTGGCTGAGCCCTTCTATAGACGCCAGCCTGTCTCGAACTGTCCCAAACCTACGCACGCTCACCAGGACCGTGATGTAGTGCACACACGTGACGTACTTCACACATACACTTGCATGGGCCCAGCTTATATAATTATGATCAGCTGAACATCGCTCACAGTGCTCACTTACATGCACAATCATGATTTATTACATACTATAATAAGAAGTCTTGGCTTTGAAGATAAATTCTTTCACGTTCTGGAGCAGAACGTGCAATACATTGTTAATTTTGATTTTTTCCATTGTCTATCTGCCTTTCGATGTTGTTCTTTGGCTTGTTTAATTTCGTGTACCAGTATGAGCCATGGGGCTGAGGGATGGCAGCTCACCGAGCAGTTTATCAGTGGGACATGTGTATCCAGCAGCTGTTGTAGGACAGGGTTGTACTGGTCGACAGTAGTCTCACTTGCTAGAATTGGGGGAAATAATGTCAGCTCTCATGGCACTAATGTCAATTTCCTTTATATTTCTTGATGTGACTAGACGCCTGGGCCCTTTTGGTTTATAGATGTTGAGACTAAATGAAATAAGAAAGTGATCTGAAAGGCATTTTGTCAGTGACATCTAATTCTAAGATATGTTCTGTCTCAAGGATCACAAGCCAGTCGAATGTGTTGTTGAGTTTGTGTGTTGGCACGTTGATATATTGTTGGAGACTGTTTGTGGAGGATAGTTGTCATGGATTTTACGTTTGAATCATTTTTAGAATTGAGTGATAGATTGAAATCTCCAAGTATAATAAGATCATTGTATTTGGAATTGAGAGGGATAGCTCCAGCAGATTGGAAAACTTGGCCAAAAACATACTAGTAGTTAATTTATTTTTCCTTCTGGGCGGTGGACAATATAGACAAAGGAATGTAACTGTCCTGCCTACCTGAGATAGTTTTACTTCAACGGCCACAAATGACTTGAAACAGACACATTTCAAGTGAGACAGAGGGACTCACAGAAGTACAAGACAAGGGGCAATTAAAGAAGATGGGGGTGACCTGTTTGATGCAGGAGAATTCAGTGAGAAAATGGATGATCACTTTTGTAAATCCTTATTAATCTTCGTTAGCCCATGCCACAAAATTACAATTTTTTGGGCTTATATTCAATCTATATCAGGAAATTTAACTCTGAAATGTATTTTTTCATTGATATAGAAGGGTTCTCTGAAGAAAACAAATTGCCTTATAATTCATTCACTGTTGAAAAACATGATTTCTCCAGTCGCCTCAGTTTGACGAGCGCCTGATTTCATCGTGTCACATCTCAATTGTTAATTGAAACAAGTAGACAGGTTAGCTGTCCTTTAAAAAAAAAAGGTGAAAAAAATATGGTGAGTTTGCACTGCATGGCAAGTTGCTTTTCATTCCAATTTGAATGATACAAGACCAGAAAGAACTGTTCAATGCCGAATTTCTTTTTATGGAACCTTTTACGTAAGCCATGAGCACCTGTTGCCCTTCATTTGGCCCTTGTGATGACCATCCTTCTGTTCAGGATGCAACATCTGCCACTGTGAAATAAGCGAAGAGTGAGAGGCAGTGTGTAGTGCATGCTCCAGTTTATTTAGCTCCATGCTTCTAACACACAGTTGTGACATAGGTTAAGAGATATACATGAATTTATGAAATTGAAATAATATAGAGATGTATATATGTACATGTATTTTTTGTTTTAGATGCTGTCGCATACCTGCTGTCATTTTTTAAAATGTTTATTTTCTTTCTTATTTCAGATTTCAGCGTGAAAAACTAAGCTTTCATGACTTAATTTCTTATTAAAATGGTGCTTTGAAAAGTGCTGTGATGAGCACAGAAAATTATACAATAAATATGTTCAAGAAATATTTTTAATATACCTTTGAAAATTATTACATGTAGATCAGGACCTTGAATTGCAGTCATAGAGTTCATCCCATCTTTCATTTTTGTTTATTTTCATTATTGTTGTTATTATTTTTCTGTTATGGAAAAAAAATATCATTTTGATTGCCTGGTATCCTGCTGAAATTATTACTATGTACAGATTATTACAGAAGACTCTGACTTTTTGTCTGTTGTTTACATCACAGCGTTCAACATTTTTAAAAATGATATTTTCCAATCTCTCACAGGCAGTTTTTAATTTATCTTGCTTCTATATTTTGTTAATATATGAACTTTCGTGATTCAGGACATGAAGGAAACAAACAGTAATCTTTTTAAAATGTTGAAGATAATGGTGTAAACAATGGACAAAGGACATGACCTCCTGCCATAGCCTCATACAGTCTCATGATACAGTGATGTGACACAGACTGCAGGATACATCAGTGATCATTATATTGTTTGATTTCCCTTCAGGATGGCAATCTCACATGGAGTGGCAATGTAAGGGCACCAGAGCAACTGAAAGTTGTGGGGCAAGCATCTTTTGTTGATCTTGGTAAGTTACAGTCAATCAGGCAAACAAAATTGGTGATTTTGGGTTTATTTCTTTCTCCTTTAGTAATGACACTTCAAACAAATTATGTGGCACAATGATCTATGATAAAATGAAAGGATATTGCTTTCTAATAAAACCTTTTCAAATGTTATCACACGGTGTCACATTTCAGCCTGAATCGGGACTTTTAGTTCAGGTAATAAATATCCCCCACCAGTGCGCCCTGCATGGGGTTTAACAGGGGTCACGAGTCAGGCTTATGCGATAGTGTTTCGCAGTCACGTTGCTCTTATTAAAAGGTGATTTTAATCTTTTATATCCGTCGTCTTTCAATTACCAACATTGATCTGCCTGTTTTGTATTCAAGAATCATTTCTCCACTATAATTCTGTGAAAACATGATGTTCTTATGAGTATTGGTTTTAAGTTATGTTCGTTTGAAAACTTCATGTAAAGTTAATAAATTTAAACTATTATTTCTTAAATATTATCCTACTGCCGGATCGTCCTGCTGCTTACAACACCACGATTACCATAGCCTACTTGTTGCAATGGACATATACAGTGATGTAACGGAGTGGTAATGCGCTGTACTATAGATACCGCATTCATTCTCGTGAGCCTTTCAACCTCCATTGTTGTGGTTATCTCGGCTATAGACAGTGGATGATGATCTGAATTTGTAGAATACTGTTAAGATTGAACCACATTAGTGTCATCATGGTTGTCTCGTTAACAGTCCATGTATTTCTTTAAAAAAAAAAAATTTTTAAAAACCATTGCAGAAATCTCAAACACGTTTTTCAATCTCCAAGAAATTTGAGTTTTTCCATGCTCAACTGCAGAAATCAAATGACGTTCAAAGTATTCATATAATAGACAGATTTTTTTTTGTTGGGAGGCAGAAGGGGGGGGGGGATGGAAGGGAGGGGGCACATGTATCCTAATTTATTAATTTATTTGGGATAGCCTGGAGGAGGTTCTTAGAGAAGTAAATTGTAGATGAAATTCCATTTCACAGCAGAGGCGGGTTCTTAGGTGGACTGGGCTCTTAGTCTTAGGCAGAGGGTTCTTAGACGGAGATCACTGTAGCTTTACCTAGAAGTCCTTATCATTTGGATTTGGCTGCAAGCCATAGATGATTACTGATACTGGTTCCATTGTCCATACTGGATAAGTCAATACTGCATGTCAATCTTTTCAGGGTTTAGGGCAGTAGTCAAAGATGGCCACAAAACTCAATCTCGAAACAGTCTGCCATTCATTCTACTAATGATTTGCTTCTTTCACATTCTTATCCAAACATCTTTTGCAACCATCCGCATACCTCTCATTGTGGATTCTATCCTAGAGCCTATCTGTTGGTGCCGCAAATCCGCTTTGTCAATGTATAGCTTATTCAGTGCCATCTCCTCATACCAAGTTGGTCCCTGTGTCTAGCATATCCCTTTTTCGTCCCAAATGATAAAGATTGTGGGCAGTTTGGTATTAAGTATTGTACCATTTCTTTTTTACTTTCTTGGAAAATAAATTGATCCCAGAGCCTCAGGGTTTCATCACCAACTGCGATCACCTTCTGCATAAAGCACCATGAAATTTCTAGTGGGCATCAACATGTCATTCTTTTAGTTCTGCATCCAGATAGCATAACACCCACTTCTCTACTCCATTGAGAATATCATGGACAGTGTTAGTGTGCTGATCCAGGACTCAAACTTGGAAGGTGTAACGAACGAAGCATGGTTAAATATATGAACGATGATTAGCAGATTGTGAATGTAAACATTGAGCTTTTGCAATTGTGTGTGGAAACGCTGGCTCATGGAAACATTTGCGTCATTGAACATGTCTGAGATACTCTCTATACATTTGTGTTTGTGAATGGTGTAAATCTGGTGTGTGAGGCCTACATCACAATTTTGTTTTTCTTTGTACCTGATATGACTCAGAGAGAATGCTGTAGCAAGGACTAGAGGCTTATGGAGGATTCCAGAGAGAGAGAGAAGGAGGGTTCTAGATGGGCTAGCATCTATATAAGGGCTCAAGCAGAGAGCAAATGGGATGAGTGATGTTAGAATTAGAATTATACAGCTGCCCTGAAGTGTGTATTATTATCAAGCACCTGCTATAAATTCTGTATTGTTTCGACGTTGAAGATTCCTGTGGTTATCTCTTCACCACTGTGTGCATCTCATCTGTATCTATCACCTGATCACCATTTAAAATGTCACAACTAACACCCATTCAACATCAGCACCCAGAAAGTTCATGACAGAAGGGCATTTCATTTTGCACATGAAATCTCTTTCCCTACGATTCAGGGCTGTGGTATGTTAAATTATACTATTCACACAGATTATTCAGCCATTCATGCACAATATGGTGAATAAAATGGGACAGGACCTCCTCAGATAACCCAACTGTGTTTATCAAACAAGAAAAAAAAGAAGGTGAGAATAAAAAGGCAGAGACAAAAATTGGAGGCAAGCTGAGTATGATCTTCCAGATATCAAGCCAAATACTTGAAATAGAGAGTATAGTATTTCATTTTATGTCACATCTTGGATTTATCTGATTATTTTTTCTTACTGTTATTCCCCAGATGGAAATCATGGTATGAACATTGTATTACCAGGTTGTTTGGATGACAGCTGCAAAGAGGGAGCTATATTTGTATGGGCATATCATAAGGTAAACAAATTTTTTTTTTGAAAGATGTTAACATTTTCTTATGATCATTTATCTTATGTTTCATTCAGAAGATATATATGGATAGGACACTTACCACCCTGGTTTAAAAATTATTGACCTTTGTAGTTGGGTTTTTTTTTTTTTCTAAAATTGCCATATAGCTTTAACAAAATAATTGTGAGTGTGATTCATTTTCAGACCATGGATCAGAAGATCGAAGGGAAGTGGCACAAACTTAATGTGAATTTCAACGTGGATAGCACAAGAACAATGTCCTTCCCCAAAAGTGTCAGTCTCACCAGCTGGTTGTCACTACCAATTATGCTTCACATTGGAGATTTCAATCTTGACGGATATCCAGATGCATTGGCAGTTGTATATGATGTAAATGAAAGGTAATTTAAATGGTCTGTCAAGTCAGGACAGTGTCTTAGTCTTCCATTGTATGGAAGTAAACAACATCTTTCTCATCAGTTTGAAACAATGGTTTCAACAAATAAATGATTTTCCCCCGCGGGGCCTTGAGATTTGTAAGCAGGTTCTCTGTTGCCAGGTGGTGTGAGCCTGCCATTGGTGGGGTGTCTTCCATAGAATACCATCCTCGACATTTCAGGTCCGGCATCTTTTTTTTTTTTTTCTCTCCTGTCTGTCCCGCTTCCTTTCCTCTTTTCCTCTTGATGTGTAAATGAAGCTTACCATGTTTAACACAATATAGTCGTAATCATACTGATGTGTTGTTAAACCCCAATACAACTCAGTCCAAGTAAATGATTCACCTGGAACAGTTTATAGTTGTAAATTGGCATGCCTGATGGCTGACTAATAAATCAGTTTTTATTCCATGATATATCCAAATACAGTCAGCATAATTATAATCAAAAACAAGTTTTGGCCAAGCAGTATTTACCATTTGCAGCTGTCGGCTGTCTGTATTAAATAATTTTCTTTGCTGCTGAGCCACCTAAGTTATTGACTTCACAATATTGAGAAAAGTGAGGAACCAGTGAAGAGATAATGAGAGTGACAAATTTCCTTGTCTCGTGGATTTGGAATATTTTTTAATGGAACACCACAATAACATTAAATCTGGAAGTTACAACAGAGTTTTGCACATGCTCTGGATGACAGCTGATTTGGTGTTCAGCCACTGTTTGAAGATGGAGATTTGATTTAAAATTTGTAGTACATATTTCCTCACACCTGACAACATAAAACTTAATGGCCATGTGTGAGTTATTGATGGAAAATAAATGTATCAAAACATCAGAAAAAACAAATAATGTGTCTATGGTCTTACAAAGATTCATCTAAGGGCAACTGTCTGTAGTCTAGATCTAGATCTGACAAATAAGTATACATCATTGTCACCACAAAACCCAAAAACCTAGGTATGCACACTGAATTCAGTCAGAGTCTTAGAGAAAAACTGGTTTTTAGTTAGAGAAAATTGTGAAATTTGAATTTGCTATATGGCATTTTCAAAAATTTGGAGAAAATTTTTTATTGCATGGGCAGGGCTGAAAGTAACTTTTTAAATATGGTACCAAACAATATGTTCACCAAGTTTTATCAAGTTTCATTGAAATTTGATGGATGAGATTGATTTTCAAGTCAGTCAATTTAGGAATGCCACAAACCAAGATGGGGGCATTGCCAGGGCAAACATATGAAAAATTAGAATTTTTTTCACTGTTTTCCTCTTTGAGCATGCTGATTTTGCTGAAACGCTTAAAATAACCTTTCTGTAATAGTAATAATAAAAATCACCTCCAGGACGTGCACGCGCACACACATATGCGCATGCACACACACACACACACACACACCACTACCATCACCACCACCACCACCACCACCACCACATGTTGGGGTGGACTTCAAAGGTCCAGATTGAACACTGTGGCTGGGCACACTTTTCCATGGCATTCCTTGTATATCACTTGAATGCAAGCTTATTTCTTCCTCCTTTTTCCCCACTCAACACACAGTTCTGTCTTTTGTGTCAACTGACAAATAATGTGTCTTTTCAAAATGTCATCTTGTGAAATCATATCCAGTTTTTGTGATTGCCCTTTGTGAGAGTTATCAGGTGGTATGTGGTATCAAACTTCACTAGAATTTGACACTTAGTTGGTTCATAAGATTGGATTTTTGAAATTTTGGGCTTCATGACACATGTCTCTTGTATTAGATCAGAGTTTAGCCAGTGGTCAAACATAGCAAAAACTCACCTCACCCTCCTTCTTCAACTAACTTCTCCTGCTCCCCTGCTGTCTTTCACAACCACACTCCCCAACCCCTCTATCTCTTTCTTATTAGTCCTTGCACATCATAGTGCAAATAAAATTATGTGAACAGATTGAAAAAAATCAGTGTGTCAGACAAGTATTCTTCAAAGTTAGTTTGTCAGATCTTAGAGTTAGGATTGAAATAATGAATACAAAAAAATGAACATATCCGTTATTATTTTATTTAGCATTGAATGATTGGGGGTGAAAATTCAAATCAGTACAGGAGTTGTAATGCTTCTGTTGAAGTCAGCATAACCATTTTGTTTTCATAGAGTTTCAGTTGTTTGCCATGCATGCTCTAAAGAAACAAATAACTTAATCTAAAAATTAGACGAATTAGTAATTTGCATAAAAGAAAAGTTTAAGCAGGGGCAATCTTCTTAACAGAGAGTGGGTACTGGTTATCTGCAGAAAACTGTTCTTTAAGCTTTGTTCTTTTTTTTTTCCTCCATAGCCCTGCCAATGCATCATCTTTTCTCTTCTATAATGTGGAATGTAGAGGAGATTGTCAGAATTTCTCACGAACATTGTCAGCAGATTTCTCACAACCACTCCAAAAAAATATACCTGCTGTGGCCTCATTCTTCGATCTGATGGAAGATGTAAGTAAACCTTTTTTTAAACTGGATCACTGTCATAGAAGACTCTGTCACTGTGGAAAACATTTTGTATTTTGAAATTTTAAGATATGTAGAGACACTTTCATTTCAGTGAATTTGAATGGGTAACCTTCCAGTGATTTACAGTAGAAATCTTCACATTATTGTGTTCAGTAGTTGCTGTCATCAGTAGTAGCAGAATGAAAAGAGTTAGCAATGCCATCTTTTCCCTCATTTTGATTGAGATTTTGCTGAATTTTTAAATCATTTTGACCCATAATTGGAAAATCTAGGAGTTGCTTTCCCCTTAAGGAAGGTTGACCGTAACCATTTTCAGGGGAGATAATCCCTGGGGGAGGCAGGTATCATCAGGGGATAACCCCTGGGGGAGTGAGGTGTCAAAATACATTTAATTTTACGTTCTGTTTTTATAGGGTAGTGTTCCTATTCACTTTCTTGCAGGCCAAAACGTGACTCTATCTTGGGTCCTTGATTTGGTTATAAGTGCACAGTGTTGGAGACAGTGCTCATACTAGTCTTGCACACTCTGTACTTCTCTTCATGTCTATCGAAAGCCCTGGCCACAAATACCTCTGTGTCAGCATCTGTGCCTGGGTCTCACTTTGTAATGTCGGCCAGCTGGAGTGTGCTCCCCTTTCTGTATCTTGCGCTAGCATATCGCTGCACAGTGGGACACACCATAGCCAGCAGGTCCCAATCCAAAAATTAGGTCATCATCACTTCATAATTGAAAATAAGAACTGCATCACTCTGGCAAGTCAAACATATTAAACCGCAGTACAGATGACGAATTCATTTGAAAGTACAGTGGAGTCCACTTAATATAAACTAGCTTAAGATAAAATCTCAGTTAAAATAAACTTTCTTCCTGGTCCCGATTTTTTCCTTCTTTTCCATTACCATTGAATGACTGGTTGAAATAAATGCCGACAATACAACCTCGGCTTAAAATAAACCCATCATATCGGCCCACAAGTGTAAACCAGTATATAAGCGACTCAAACTCTCACTAAAAATTTCTCAGTATGAGCCAGTCGAGCCTCACGTGCGCTGCCTTCCACCTTGATGTAAAAGAGCCATGTGTGGGGGAAAGGGAAAGGGGTTGGGTAGGGGGAGGAGAGTGTAGGCTGGGAAGGATGATTCTCACTATCATCACTCAGAGCAATGCAGTCTCTGCATGCGAGGCCCTCTTAATGATTAGCGTAGCCTCCCTTTTCATCACCTGTCATGCACATGTCAGCACACAGTTGGTGCTGCCTCTCTATACGGTATATGGTAGTCTACCTTACATACTGTACAAACAGATATGAACATGTAGTAGTTTCCTACCCTTCACACTTGGCCATTGAACCGAGGTCAAAATAAAATGCTTAGCATTACATTCCAAAATGAAAATGTGGTGATGGTCATGGAGACAGTTCATAAGACCAGGGGAGACCACTGTATATATTATCCACCTTTTATTCTTATGTGAGAGTTTTTTTCTCTTGAAAATGATTAGGATAAACTTTGCTTGAAATAAACTTGTTAACTCAGTCCCAAGAGGTTTATCTTAAGTGGACTCCACTGTATTAATCATACCTTACCATCGCTGTAGATCCAGAAAAAAGCTGGGAAATGCCACAGGCAAAGATAAAATGTTGAGAGCTTGCAAGATGCAGTTGACACAAGAACTGGCCACGTGGTCAGACTCAGATGTACTGCAGCCCTCAGCAATTAAATGAGTTTGGCTTATAACTATATGCACCGTGGCCAGGGTCATAGTTTAGAAATTGGGCTTGAGATCTTTTACAAGTGTCAAATTCATATTGAGGCTGAAAACATAGTGTTTTCTCTTGATCTGGGAGTTCATGAGAAAAGGTTCAGTTGTTCCAGGAAGCATAGAGCGTAAGAACAAACATGATCCAATGATGTGACTGAAATTGGGCACCAGTGCATGTCTGTTCTCAGTCTTTGTGTGTTTGTCAATGAGGTGGGCAAAAAAACAGCAGGGTGCTGGACTAATGTTTGGAGGTGTGTATCTATGCTAATACGAAGAGTCAAGTTTAGAACTCAGTATGTGTTATGAACATGTATCGAGACAGCCAGTGTCATTTGCTGACCAGCTGAATGTGTATTTACCAATCCCTCCCTTCTCCTGCCACCAAATGGTTAAGAGAATCAAATTGGAGATTGTTGTGTTTGTGTGTGTTTGTTAACTTTATTTCTACCCATGCCAGACAAGGGAAAGCCCACAGACTATACTATAATATCTCAGATTTTTGTGCTTTCTTCCTATCACTTCTTGGCACTGATTGGCCAGGAGTCAGTCATTGTGAAGTTGACTTGAAAACAGCTCCGAAGCCATTGCGATGTTGACATCATTAGCAACAGAATTGATAAAATACAAAAGAAAACAAACAGGACTGCGGGAAGAGGCTGCCTTTGATAGAGCGAGAATTTACTTTAAGTCAGTTAACTTCTTGTGAACTGCAACATAGCTATAAGTTTATTTAGTAGAGATGGCTGATTTCTACTTTTATTTCTTTTGATCAAGTGTCAGACACCTTTCCAAAAGGGACTATTCATTTTGTTTCTTTGTATATGACTCATTTAAAATATGTTAAGATAAGAAAAAATAACATAACATAAAGTGAACTTCATTTGTCCTCAAAAAGGAAATTCCATTCACAGTTCATGAGATACAATATATGGTATTATATGAGACATATTTATATTACAGACACACAAAAATATCACTCACAGCATCAATGTTAGAACAAGGCAGAGTCATGTAAGATTGTCTCTGCTTTATAAGCATACTGCTGATGACAGAAATGAATTTCTGCATAATGCTCACAATGAGTTCTTACATACCACAAATACCCATTTTTGTTTTTTAGAATATTTCAAATTATTATAAAGTTATAGAAGCCTCCCAAATTGTGTTAAGCTTTGATGCTTGTTGGTAAGGGGCAATTGTGTTGCAATGATTTCCTTCATCAATTGTATAACACTCTCTATTGAGGACTTATGGAACATATTGATTAAGTTGTTATCTATGATTTAATCACTTTCAAGTGGACGAAAGGAAGCATGCTCATGCCAGTCGAATGTTGAATTAATAGTTACTCCGAAATATTTATGTAAGCTCTCATTTGCTCAACCTATTCTTCTTTAATTTCAGTAAGAATGGAAATCTTTATTTTTTGTGAAGTCAACAATTAGTTCTGCCATTTTCTAGTTGTTGAGAAGAAAATGGTCATCACACCACTTGACGTACTTTTCTGTAACATGTTTATTTATCTAAATATCGACTGATGTTGAATCAAGCCTTGAATAGTGGTGTCTTCAGCAAATTTAATGATTGAGGAATAGGATGTAAAATTTGTAAGCTTCAAACTTTTGTCAAGATTAGGGGCTCTATATTGTTATTAAGTTATCATACTTAGACTGTTTGGGCATCAGCTATGCTATTCTGAGTATCCCTGCATAGTAGGCAGCTTTAAAATGGACAGAAAACTCTAAGCAAAGGAATTTTAATCTTGGAGAGATATTCCACCTTTACTGTACACGGCTGTGCAGCAGCATGCCTTTAGTCTAGCCCGTGCCGGCTAGAGATCAAGTCATGGTTCACCGGCGGCCCACCAGGGAGCGCGAGCTAACTGCCGTGATGTTGTGAAAAGGTGCAGTATTTTAATACACTGAGACATGCAATAGAGAAACATGTATCATTAAGACAGAATATAAACAGGGAGATGAAAATCTGAAATTTTCTGTGGTATATTTTTTAATGGTATATCTCTTGTGAAAGAGAGGATAACACTAGTTCCAAAATCTCCAATTATCAGGCAAAGGCCAGGAGTTAAGTCAGTTTCAAAAATATGGTTGGAAAGAAGAGGATTTAACCTTTCCAACAGTGGTACAATAAAACTCCAGCTAAAACTAGTTCCGCCATAATCGGGCGTTGAAACATGTGACCCTCTAAATAATTAACACAGCCAGGCCTGTATCTCTGGTCAGCGGGGCAGAGGCATGCAGACAATGAACATGTTAGTATCACTTACAAATACTGTTAAACAGTTAAAACGTTGCTTTGTTTTCAGCGTGCTCCGACAGGGAGATAACATAAAGACATTGCATTATTGAGATAAAGCACATATTAGGCCTACATAAATAAACACTTCACTTCAATAATATACACAGTTAGTACAAGAGGTGTAATGAGTTGGGAGAAACCCGAAACATTTTGAAGATTGCCTGTTTTTCTCCTTTTTGCCTGTGTTGGTGATTGTGGCTGTGGTTTGGCTTGTAGAAGGTTTGCGTTCATTACTGTCTGTAAATGTGCTGCTTCAATTTTTTTTACTGCATGCGCTCTCTTCTCTAACTTTGAAATGGTAGAATGTATGAGTTCCCCACCCTGTTCACCCAGTCAAAATTGATGTTGTTCTTTGAAAGGAATGCAGTGGTTTTCCAAAATGTGATATTTAGGGAGAGCGTGTTGAGGGAAATGTCTGCGATATAATGTCATATAATTGGTTACTACCGTTTGTATAGAAGCTATTGTATTTTCTGCTTTTGGTTGTGTGTGACAGAAGTGCGTGTACCTCACTAAAGGCTTCATTTATACTGTTGAGTTGTTCCCAGAACTGTCTATATTAACTGTGCTGTCTGTGCATTCAAGTGTTTTTGTTCTACTTGGTGCGAGTTGTGTGTAACCTTTAGCTGTAAAATAGCGACAACAGTGATTGTGACTGGGGTGTGATGTTATTTGTAGTAAGAATGTTGTCAAGAGTGCTGCACATGGGACCACACCCATGTTCTATAAGTTCAGATTTTTCTACTCCTGCAATTTCATTTTCAACCTCAAATTTAGATTTCTATAACATCCTCTCTTCCTCTGAAGACTATATGCGCTATAACGGATAAAATGTGCAATAAGAGAGAATAAACATCAATAACTCACGTTTTAATGTTAGCATTCAAACACAGCTTTTACACAGTGAAGAACCGATCACTGAGGCTTCATCAAACTAAAAAAATTATTTTTTTTCCTAGCGGTACGGAGATATTGATCGTTAAAGTAATTATGCACTGCAATTTTAAAGGGAATCACTTAAAACACAGCTAGATATAATACAGCAACCAAAACAACATTGGATGAAACAGGAAAAATGTGAGAATACACTGGTGGTCACAAGACAATGTTCACTTTAGATATATTCCTAGAATAATGGGCCGAAGATATGATATCACGGTAAGACCACCCAGTAGCGCAGACCAATTCCAAAATCTGATACGGTGGGTGGGGAATTCCCTTCTGAGACCCCATTGACAGGTGATTTATTGCGCTGCGGCCACTGAACTAAAAGCACGCTGAGGGCCGATTTGCACAGCCGTGCAGTATGAAATTCTTCTGTTAATACTTCATGATCAAACAACTTTGTGCCTGTTATCCCCTACTGAGAAAATTCAGCCAAAGATTACTTACATCTAATCCCCCAAAATGTTCACATGTGAAAAAAGTTAAGTTCAAACTCAAAGGAAAGTTAACTCCTATGACCCTCTGATCAGTAAAATACACTTTTCTCAACTCAAGTGCTCCATGTCATGTAACTCATTCCACACCGTAGTGTTGTATGTCCTTCAGTGCTGACATACAAGTTTTATTAGATCAAAGTTGAACGGGAAGCATACATAACTATGATACTTGCAAATAAATATGCATCAATTCTCAGAAACCATTACCTAATGATACGCTTGTATTTCCTTGACCCAAACATCAACATATACAGACACCAAAAACTGAGTAGAAAAAAAAAAAAGACGCATGAACTAAACAGCACCTGAAAAATGGACAAATAAGGGCTTGCATTACCTTGTCGTTCCAATTTTACTTTCTTAGTGGGACTGCATTCAAATGTTGCATCCTCTGAAGCTCCACCATTGCAAGGATCTGCAGAAAACAGTGAATGTAAAGAACTCTGAGTGAGGTAACCTGACACCTTTTGATTTTTGTCAATTGCCTAATCCTGTCAATTTAAAACAATTTCATCCTGATGTAAAGGCTTTCAAAACTTGATAAGACTTTCAAAAATTTGGTGTTGTCTTTCAGAGCACTAAAGCGAAGTATGTTGTAGGTCGTTAATATTGAAATCTGCCTTCAACAAATGTGAAAGTATTTTTCATCCTGGGTCTGGATAATGATTTTCTCTATTTTTTTTACCAGAGGAAGCAGTCTTTCTCTAACAAGTGTTTGTCAAGGGCTTCTTACAGACTGGTCTTACAGACTGGGGATATGAAACTACAATATGAATATTGTATCGCTCTCACTGACTGACACTGTCACAATCAACAGCATTCAACCCCAATCAAACCAGTGCAACGACATGATTGTGGTATGCTGACATATCATAAAAAGAAAAACAACAACAAAAAAAAAAAACACACAGCACTGCCAGCATAGTTTTCAGTAAAGATGAATTTAGTATTTCAAATTTTGAGTTTGGAAGTGTCAAAAAGCCAATCCCTCCAAAAGAGTGGGTCTTTACACTTTGTGCATATAAGTCATAGAGTTCTGAATGAATATTTGTAGCTATAAGGAAGGTCCACCCAATATTACAGCCCAGCATAGAATATATTCTTTCCAATCCCCATCAAACGCCTTGACTCCGGCAGTAGCTACTGATATTCATAGGGTTAAGAACAGAAAAATACATCAACTTAGAGCTGTGAGACTTGGTGCCAAATGCGCACTAGGAAGAACTAGCCACAAATATATTAGATATTAGGCCTTGGCTGCAGGTCTATTAATATCACTAGCTTCAAATAATTTGGAGCTTTTGTTTTGTCACAACATGGCAGCACACTAAGCAAATCACATGATCTTGTTACCTTTTCCAGGACCGTTCAGTGACGGGTGTAACAGTGACAGCGCTGGGTCAGCTGGGGTCTGGGTCATGTCCAGCTGACCTGGGTCAAGATGGTGATGATCTGCTGAGGGTAGGGCCCAGGTCGTCGAGAGGTTGGACAAATGCTGTTGCTGATGGCCAAAAGCATTGAAATTTACAGCATTCTGGGCCAGATTTCCCGTCACAGAATGTGTGTCATCTAGGAGTGGCTGTGGTAAAATTGTAGCATTAGCTTCAGTCCAGAATTTCTCGGCAGACATGTTCACCAGGATGGTGTTGGGAAGTTGCATGCCGATATGATTTGCTGATGAAGTGCTGGTGTAATTCATATCGTGACATGTGCCAAGATTTCTCTTACATCCTGGTGAATCAAGCAGCTGTTTGGATTTACTTTTAGCATGGCAAACTCTTGTTTTTCTTTGACCATTTTTTGAGCCGAGTGGTCTTCCTCGTTTAGCCATGGTGACCAGTTTCAGTTTGGGAGAATTTTTCCTGCTTGTCTGGTCAGATATCGATGTTTCACTCTCATTTTCTCCCATTTCCTCAGAAGATACTGAATGGTCGCGGTCGTGATCCTGCGGCATATCTTTTGGCGACAACTGTTTCATGGGATTGGAATGAAAGAAACTACTTAAAGGCTTGAAATAATTTGAAGCTAAATTCTCCATGCTGGTATCTGGCCACTTAGGCCTTGACATTGCCTGCATGGAATCTCCGACATATGGACTCGGATCACTGATTGATAACATCTGTTTATTCCAGTGCATGGAGTCGGAGTGACAGGAAGCAATGAGCTCACAAATGTAGTGGAAATAAGGAGTGATGAGTTCGATCAATGCCACAATGTTGGAGTTGTACAGATCTGTGAGAACGCCCATGGTCTTGAAGCAGCAGTTATTTGTCTCCTTAGTCCAAGCCTGAAGTGTCTTCCCCACAGATATCACCGAGTCCCCAATCTTGCGAATGCAGATGTTCAAATGCCCAAGGTTTGAATTATTCTCCCACTTGACCTGTCTGTTGACAACAAAACTGGAATCACTCAGAGTTTTCTCAGCATTGCATAACAAATTCAGGGCAGCAGCCAAGTTGGTCAAGGGTTTGTTCAAAGGTTCAAGAGATGCTAAACATTTTATTTCTTTGGTTATGGTGACAAGGCTTGGCATACTAGAACTATTGTTTTCACTATCATCTAAGTATGGCTGCTCTTCTGGGCACACACGGTAGGAGCTGCCTGTGAAACTTGAACTGTTGAATGACTGAATTCCCAAATCAATATTTCCTAGGTCACCGTTGGCAAAAGAACATTCCAAGTGTCTCTGCTCTGTTCTCAGACTGGGTAAATAGTTGGTTTTGTTTGAATCAGGGAGCTTGTAGCTTACAATTGGAATCACATAGTCGCTATTAGTGGGTTTTAAGTTGTCAGCAGAGCTGTGGCCAAGTAGATGGGGCCGTAAATTCTCTTTCATGCTGGGAATTGTCACTTTTGATGATAAGTACTTCTGTGGCTGGTCTGAGTATCTGAGATCAATTTCACTTAGCTCATGAACCTTGGCTTGTAATATTTCTGAGGAGCTCGAGATCTTGATGGGTGGTTTCCCTTGATCCAATTTCATATCGTCTGTGAACAGAGGATTCTCTGGTAATGTCTCTTCTGTCTCACTCATCTTATCTCCTGTCTGATTATCACAGTGGTCACAGGCGCCATCATTGTCCTCCTCTGCAGAGTTCTCGAGATTGCAGAAACTCTGTATGTTCACCAGATGTGGTTCATTCTGTAAAAGAACATTATCAGCATCTCCATGTCCACATTCAATTTTTGGATTCCTAGTGTCAGATTTGATGTCGGGAAATTTCAATTCATGGTGGACTGCGGCTCCTTGCATGTCTAAAAATTCTTTAGGTGTTCTAATTTCAGAATTGGATTCTTTGACATGATGTGAAGCTTCTGGAAGAGAGCAGTTTGACTGAGAATTACCATTTAAGAGCACGAGGTTCTGGTTTTCATTTATATGCTGGAATATGCCATTTGGTCTAAGTCCCAAAATAGCTTTACATAGATCCTTCAGAGATGGAACTGGTTCTAATTTGGGAGCGTTAAGTGTGGTAATGATATTCCCCCTCAAGACTTTGCACATGCTGTGAGTTGGTCCAAATGTGTGTGACTCACAAGTGGATGGATGATGTAAAGCTTTTCTGGCTGGTATCTGCATGGCTGAGACTGGACCTGGCTGGTAGTGGTTGTATGTGTTCTGCAACTGTCGGAAATAAGGCCCAGCGTTAGTGCTGATACAAGGAGCTTGACCACCTTGATGACTTCCCACAGGAAAATAATTGCACAGGTTTGTTGCTGCCAGATTCACAGATTCCCTACTACAGCTAGGCTTGCCCGCATTCTTCTTCTCATTGCTGATCCACACTGAGGGCACCACGTAAATGTCTTCCACACGTTTGCCACTAGGCATGTCCACAGTCTTCATAAAAGCCAGTTCAGGATTGTCCACACTTCTCTTTTCTACTTCTACTCCGTTCAGTGTCTTCTCGTCATGGGCAGCTGCAATCTTTGCCAATTTTTCCTCCTCCTGCAGCCTGTCCTGAGCTCTCTGCCGCACGAGTTTTACCAGCTGTAGCTGGGGACTGCGTTCACGCTTCATACATGGGCGCATGAAAAATTCAGACTGGAAATGTCTCAGGAATGGCTTTCTTCTGCGTCCTCTCCTGGGACGTGGATTTGCTTTCCGAGGAAAGTCCCTTTTGATGTGAGAAAGCCAGGTCTGCTGTGGTTGTCCACTACTAACATGCTCAGTCTCATGTAAACCGCTATTTTGCATCTGGCCATTATCCATACATATATAATTTCCAAACTCATCCACAGATACAACATTTGTGTTCTGGACATATAAGGCGCAGGGCACTGACTGATTCCCAGACATTTTGTCTTTCTCTGACACCAAGGGGTTATGCTGCATAACACCCACAGGACGCCAATCATCCTCTCCTCCAATCAAATTACAGGTTTGTTTGTCAGACATTGACAACATCTCCAGATCCAGATTTGAGGAGCTGCAGACATCTGGGTACTGTCCATCACCTTCGGCTTCGCCATTTTCCATACCACTGAACTTTGAACTCTCGAGATCCAGCTGACCTTCATGGCTCTCCACACCGCCGCCAGTGACTGAAGCATCACCATTCTTTTCCAACATCTGAAGCAGGGCCTTCAAGTTCAGGTCCGGGGATCCTATCATGTTAGCTTGAACGGTAATACCTTCTGAGGACGTGGAATAACTGGTGTTGACTAGAATATTCTCAGAGGCAGATTTATTGACGACGTAACCCATCAAACTTTCCTCTGTCTGATTTCCCGTGTCTTGCTCCATTGGGGAGATAGAACAACCATTCCGAGGCAAGCTAGTGCTAGGGTGTATCATTAATCCATCTGGTAAGTGAGAGTTGTTCTGCCCCAACAGTAAGGTGCTCTCAGTCGTACAAACATTGGCACCGGTGGTGACGAGCTTGAGGACAAAGTTGTCACACATGCTAGCGTTGACCCACTCCTGTAGAGGCACCCCATCGCTCTGCCCATCTGCCCATTTCCCATCCTCCTCATTCTCATCTCCTTGGTTTCGCAGGGACATGGGATTTGACAACAACTGGTCCTTGCACAGCTACAAAGAGAAAAAGAAAAGGCCATTACAAAGAGAAAAAAAGGCCATTACAAAGAGACAAAAGAAGGCCATAAAACCAGAACTGTCATTCATGATACAATATTATCTATTATGTTGTAAATTGTGGCAAAGACAAGATATCCATTTAGTTGAAGAACAGCATGTTTCAGTTTCACGTAATTTGTAATTCACCCTTTACTTGACACATCCTTCTCAGGCAGAGCCTTCTGAATAAAATCACACACAGAAAACTACTGCACCACAAAATTTGAAATCTCAGGCAAGAACAGTGAAGTGGTGTGTGCAACTGCATACACATTTTTATGGCAGTCAGACAACTAGATCATCTTAAAAAAGATATCTGAAATGAAAATTAGATGAAACACCATCATAAAGTCAAGCTGTTGCTTTAGATAAAGCCACCAAAGGTTCCTCCATTTCGCCAACATATAATTCCAACTTAAAAAAAATTTAAAAATCACAGAAATATCAATTTTCAACTGATTCCCATTGAATAAAAATCTCTCTACTTTCATTTCAAACCATATACACCATGAGATTTCCAGTAATAATGTGACTATCAGCGGAAAGAGGATATGGATGCGATGAGGGTGCTTGCGGTGACTGTACCAATCTACCGATAGAAGCAACCCGGCGACTGTGTCAGGTAAGGGATTTCAGAGTGAGCCCAATTCAATAAATAAATTCCTCTCAGTCACAAAAAGTATTTCTGGGTCCATGCTAATTTTCTCTTTATCACTGGGAGAAATTGTAGTTGCCACAGAGCGAATCAATGAATAATTGAATAGTTTTTTTTTTCTTTTTTTAAAGTCAATTGTCCATTTTTGACTGTTTCGAGATAACTGACATTTTTTTGTTTTCAAGCGTTTTTTTAAAAGTGGGCATCACAAGCATCTTTTTCTCTAATTTTTTTTCAAAAGCAGGTGAGTTTCAATAACATCATTACCCATAGTCCAAGTTATAGAAATCTGCTTGAAATATTGACTGCAAAAAAATCACTTAAAATCAAAGATTTGTCAAAACCAGTGGACTGACCTGGTTTCAGTAGAACTTTCAGCTAAACTGATCTATTAATGCTAATGAAAATGAATATTTTCGTGTGTGTTTGTGTGCATTTACAAAAAAAAAAAAATCTTTAAAGGACTATAGCTTTGAAGATAAGCTTGGTGAAATTGGTGTAGTTAGCCTAGTATTCAAGGTTCTGATTAAAGTTAAAACTGTCACTTGCGGACTGAGCTTCTTACGAAAAATGATGCTGTTTCATTTTCAATTTTCACAGTAACTAAGATGGTTTTGAGGAAACTGAAATGTCCCATAAAAAGTTCCTTCCCACTAATGCATGATAGCTACCTTAGTTAAAATTCTGATGAAAGTGGACTGAACAGTTGACTGAACCCACTTTTGCAAAAAAGCTCTTCATTTCTGAGTAAGAGGAACAAATGACAGTGTACATATTTTTGTCTGTGTCACCAAAGGCAGGGAGAAGAAGTGGATGAGAAATAATGATCAATATTTATTAGACTGATAAGGCTCAGAACGTCTGACAGGCAGCCTCCTTAGTATGCTCTCCAGAAAGCTGAGAATGTTTATGAGCGTCTCCATTAGGTCTGTCAGTAATGATGGATTGTAAAGTGCTTGGAGCTTGTACACTGTAGAGAGATAAGCGCTATATAAATGCTCTTCATTACACCATCTGATCTGACAACCCTGAGGAGCTCTTGGCCCAATCCCCAAGTATTTGAGCCCAAATGCTTTGCATAAAACTTAACATCGTCACATATATCATGATGACCTTACTTTTAAAACAGTTGACAAAATCAATCAAAAGAAGAGATATAAATATAATTCTTTCCCAGAATAAGCACACAAAGAAAAAGAAGAAATATACATGAACTAAGATGCTATTCTTCTTCCAGCCTGATAAAGGTCAACATAAGTCTGTAATACAAAGGCCTGATCAACCTCAGCTGTGCTTGCCCCACAGCTGCAGGTGTATGTCAGATTGATGACTACTTCAGCCCAAGCAGTAGGAAAAGACTTAATATATACACAAAGACTGTGAAAAACATACACGTATCTGATAAGAGAAGGGCCTTTTCACTATGGTCCTGAAGAAACTTTCGTTGGTGCTTATTACGTCTCTGTGCTGTTATTTCAACAATTCCATTCATAAAGAAATGGTACTGATCTATTTCAGTAGGTTATCAGTAACACTGGCGTTTGCTTTACCTGAAGTATAAATTAAATTGCTTAAAGCAGCCAGAAGTTATCATAAAGTAAAGACATCAAAAAATAAAGTGTTTGTGTAATTCCCCTCATATGATAACATTAGGACAGTTTTAAATTAACCATAGCTCCTTATGCTGTCTTCCCATTGTGTAAGCATAATCTTGACACTCCTTCCCAGCTCTTTATCTTCATTTTTTTTTATACCACCTTGAATCTGTTCTGCTGTGCTACAAGACACAAGAGGCGTGTGGAGAGGGCGTGTGGTTACCTGTTGAGCAGTCAAGGAGGGCATGTCTGGGCTGGCTGCTTTGTCTTCAGGCTCCACTTGAGATGTTATCTTTGCACACAGACTTTGGCCAACCTTTGAAGATGAAACAGCAAAGTGAGAAGGCTGACAGATAAATTTTGGACACTGAGCATGATAATGGATGCCTATTTGATGGCCTATCAGCAAGATTATGGTTACAATGCACCAAACATAGTGTTAATGACCAGTTGAATAAAGGATACAAGGATTATAACAGGGATGATTCAAAGAATATAAAAACCAATAAAAAGCTGTCAAAAACAAAGATGTGTAAACATGAGGTTTGCTGTATGGCTTGCCATATTAACAATTAACATTATTGTGCTTAAATAACATGTCTCACGCCAGTCGAAATCACTGAGCTAGAACTGAGAAATCTGGCTTTGAATATCATGAAGGGGGCAGATATCAC
This sequence comes from Peronia verruculata, assembly GCA_038406235.1. Classification (NCBI taxonomy): domain Eukaryota; kingdom Metazoa; phylum Mollusca; class Gastropoda; order Systellommatophora; family Onchidiidae; genus Peronia; species Peronia verruculata. Next base: position 1,386,720 of record JBCAUA010000003.1, on the reverse strand, counting down.
ATTTCTTCTTATTGCAGAAATCGAAAGTGCATTAATTTCTAAACAAGACAATATCGGTCTTATCCCATGATTTATAAATATTTCTTCACTAAAATCTGTTTAGTGAGGTAGGTCTGTAGATTTATGCATTCAACCGTTCATTAAAACTTAATTTTCTCGGAATTTTGGTCTAAATGAGGGGTCCCCCTTTGTCTCTTTAAACTGCAATATCTCTGGCTAAAATAAAGCTAGCTCAAACGTTTTTCCACCATCTAAAAGGGTATGAAATAATCTTTCACATGATATGAAAAACCCCATATGGTGAAAAATTGACAATTGACAAACGTGTCATTTTGACTCACTTCGAGACATAATTATAGTGATTACTGCTATACGCTAACATTGCAGATGCAAGCTGCAAGTAAGCTCTTTACTTTTGAAACTTGGGTTAAAAGTGAGTGCTTAGAGACAGACCTAGCTTTCATAGTTTTACAACTATGTTTACCAAAAATAGAAATTCTGTCGTGGCAAAAAACAACAACAAAAAAACCTAGCTCTAGTGAACTGTCTGCTGTGCAAAATCTCCCAAAAGTTACTGCAGATGATTCTGAAAAGTTTCTGATGTGATGGGAAAGCTGTCCCTCAATAGCCACAATTTCTAAAGGACAGTTCATATTCAGATTTATTTCACAGAAAAGTGTTCTAAACTCCATATGTTAACAATATTTTGACTTGCCAACAGCTTACACTTTCTATAACCAAAAACCTTGACCGTAGAAAGCCTGCTTCTCTTAAGTGCTAATGCCATGGACAAATTTACACTGGGATTTCAGACACTGTAGCCTTTAATGAATTTAGATCAATGGCACTAAGGATACAATACTTTCAGAAAATCCTGAAATACAATGTACTATCAAAGTATAGAATTTGGGCACTTTTGTGGGAAAATTAACTTGATCCTTAAAACAATGGCATTAGGTTAATTTTTTTTCATGAATTTGGTACTTTGGACAATTTTGCTTTCATGGTCAAAATTGCTAACAGCATTCACACTTCCTGCAGTATTCTTTTACGATGAGCATAGAGTCTTTAGGCATGGAGAAATAGTTTCTAACAATGAAAATCTGCAGAATTTGATCAATACTTTGACTTTACTATTTATGCCTACTGAATTTGTGCGTCACATGAGAAGCAAACTGATAAATACAGTGGTCTCCGCCTAAGAACCCGGTCGTCGGGAGACAGAAAAAGCGGGTTCTTAGCCGGACGGGTTCTTAGGCGAACTGAAAAGTTATGCAACCCATCTGACCACAGATTGTCTT
>JBCAUA010000003.1:1366016-1382978 GCA_038406235.1 Peronia verruculata | reverse complement strand
GGCTTTATAATCAGATCTGACCTTAGCTTTAATAGTCATGTGGATTATGTTTGTCGATCAGTCGCATCCAGGATTTTCTTGCTGCGAAGGATGTCTAGCTATGTTCATAACGATTCCCGGGCTTACACCGCCTACAGGTGCTGCTTTTAGTTTTGACCTTTCAACCTCCTCCGAGAGAGGTTATCTCGACCTTTTTTGTGAAGCATGTCGGGCCGCCCCAACGGGGGAAAAGCGGATGACAAGCCCAGGCCCCGTCCTTTCACATTCCCATTGATAACTCTCTGTTGTTGTCCTGCCGCCTTCTTGTGTATGCCGCTCTTGTAGGAACGTCTTGGCAAGACCCACTCACAATATCACATGTCCTCTGGACATAAAAGCCAAAGTCAGTAAAATCGGGCTCTTAGCCTTTATTATTTTAACTTTGCAGATTTTAGTGGTCCGCCTTTCCCAAGATCAGAGCATGGAATTACTAGAGTAAGTTTAAATCAACATCATGATCATAATTATTACAATAAATCCTGTGACCAAATGAATGGCGACGGGAGACAAAGTGACTTTTCGCCCCAGCGCCGTGTTCTTTATGGTACGGACACACACACATTCATATCTTCTTGCACCCGGCGACTTGTTGGGTCTTACACAGGGAGTGGCCCCTGCCCAATCATGACGTATCATGTGCGCGCTTGAAGGCTCAGGTGGAAAGTAAAATAAATGACATCACAATGCGGGGAGTAGAGAACCTACTTATAAACCCCGGGCCCCACCTGGGAAGGCCGTTGTTGTATATGTGTGTGTGGGGGGGGGGTGGAGGGGGATGCTAAAAGTGGTGGAGGACAGAAGTGGCAGACGCACCACTGTCCGTTGTTATTGTTCGTTGTTATTTTCGTTGTTATTGTTCGTTGTTATTGTTCGTCCGTGGTTTTCAACCATGACCAAGAATCATCAGGTTTGACGTGTCCAGCTGTGACACCGACTCCTGCACGGAAAGCTCAGCCCGGGGGGTGGGGGGGGGGGAGGATCGCCCTGGCTATGTGATTTGACATCTACTTCACAGAGAAGAACTCACATCGGTGGGTGGGGCTATGTGTTCGATTTGCAGGTCCTCCCATCGGGAGATGTGAGGAAACGAAGATCGAAAACCTGCATTTTGTTTGGTGTCTCAAAGGTCCCCTGGTTTCCTCTGGGCAGGAAAGCCGGAGGTCTAGCCTTCTCGGATAAGGGCGTGAATATTTTTGAGGTCCCGTGCGTACGTTATTCACATTAAAGAACTCTTGGCAGTGTAAAATTGATGAAGCGTAGGCGGACTGCCGTTGTCTGGGCAAAATTTCCAAATCCCAAATTTTTACCCCCAAAAAACTGTCATAAAAAAACAACAACAAAAAACAGGCAGTCTGTTAAAACTGAGATATAAATGCTATTCCCCTAGAACTGAAAGGTTTAAGAAACAACAACAAACAATAAGGTCGGTCGCAGATGACACATTATTCGTTCCGATAGTTTGTGTTGTGGACTTGAAAGCTGGCTGAGGATCTAAGCAGCTCTTCTTTCCTCTGTGCTTCACTGATCCCGGTGTTTCTCATGGACAGGCAGCCCCCTCGCCAGCGCGGCATCTCCGTGATGTGCGGTCTTGAGAAAGGACTTCCCTTGTCCCACTGACCAGACAGGAGAGAAACCCAAAGATGGCCATTGATGTGAATCCCCAGCCTTGAGAAGATGTTGCAGCAATATGTGATAAAAAATGGAGGAGGGGGCGATGGGAGAGAGGGATATCCTATAATCGAAATGGTAATTTTGAAATTTTGAAATGATTCGCTACCAGGCCGGTCGGCCTGGGGTCCTCAACTTTCACCCCTGCTTGACCTCAGATCCCAAACCTTGACCTCCTGCCCCATCTGAAGTTTCCAGCCTTCACCCCCTGCCTGACTCGATGTAAACAACCTTCACCTCCGGCCTCTCAGGTCCCCAACCTTCACCTCCTGCCTGACCTGAAGTAACCAACCTTCGTCTCCGCCTGACCTCAGATCCCCAACCTTCACCTCTACCTGACTCGAGGTCCACAACTTTCACCTCTGCATTACCTCAGATCTCCAACTTTCACCTGTGCCTGACCTGAGGTCCCCAACTTTCACCTCTGCTTTACCTCAGATCCCCAACTTTCACCTGTGCCTGACCTGAGGTAACCAACTTTCACCACTGCCTTACCCCAGATCCCAAACCTTGACATCTGCCTGACATCAGGCCCCCAACCAAATGTATTGAAATAGCGTCGAGACATTGACACAGGCATGATTAGTTGGTGATAATGAGCCAGTATTGCCATGGCTGACGCAGAACTATAAGAGGAGCCGTTAACAACAAGGAAAACAAAAACAACAGCCATGTGTGTAAAATATTTTGCACGAGTTCTTCCATCAAAACACTCCTATTGTCTGTACAAGGGGTTGAGATTCCAGGAGGTTGAAAGTCATCTAAAGAGCGTAACGTCTGTGAAGGCAAAACTGTTCAAGGAAAAAGCTCGACCTTTGAGACAATCTGCTGGGTCAAATGAGAAGAAAGTCTAATAATCCGATCCGACATTACCAATCTTTGGACATTGGTCATTTATCGTAATCTGGCAAGGACTCGCCGATCTCTGTAAGTCTTGTGTTCGTATTATGCTCAATATCAGATTTCGGAGAGAAGAAAATTCCCTGACTGTCACTGTGCTGTAGCTGGGGTAAGTGTTAGACACGATCTTGCCGACTGGCACCGACACAGTCCAAAGGTTTCCGCATGAACACACCCGCTTTGACCTGAATACAACACGGTCACCGATCTGCAGAGTTTAGTGAACCATGACGTCCGGCTGGGAGTGGCCAGGTTGCAGTCTCGGAAATAGGTCATGACGGTGATCCTGCTTCCAACTTACGATACTCTTTCACATACTTTTTAGTCCATTTTCTTGTCAGCCCTGTCCTCACCTCTCGTTCTTCTTCTTTTTCTTCTTCTTCTTCTTTTCTTTTTTTATTTCAGTCTTGATAATAATAACCTCTCCTCTCTTTCCTTTCTCTCTCTCTCTCTCTCTCACTCTGTGTGTATGTGTGTGTGTATGTGTATGTGTGTGTGTGTTCCATGCCCTCATGATCTTACACGATAAGATAAAAAAAAATATAACTGTGGTAACTCATTTCTGAAAACTAAAGAATCAAGAAAGAACGACAACTCGGTCTATGGTTGACGGCTTTAGGTCTGCCATGAATATATGTCAGTCATGCTATTAGTGGTCTTTCTTTTTCTCTCCAGTAATGAGTATAATTATTATCTGTCGAATTCAGATTACTCATGGCCGTTATGGTGTGCCTGCCAGTACCAGATAATTTCAGCATTCATGTGTGTGTGTGTATGTGCGTGTGTGTGTGTGTGTGTGCGTGCGTGTGTGTGTGTATGTGTGTGTGTGTGTGCGTGTGTGTGTTCTCAATATTACTTTTGACAATGAGATATACCAGCACTGTAAGTCATTGACACGATTCCCATGAATTATGAATGAAATACAGCAATATGGAGGCAAAAGGTAATGCTCAACTATTTATCAACGGATCAGCAAACTAGCGATATGAGATGCACACAAAGAACAATAGCCAACTTAGAGACGGGGTGAGAACTCGTACCAACAATTATGCCAATGCTCTTTTTTGGGGCAGGGAAATAAATTTTAAACATGCAAGTAGTTATGGGGAAGCAATTCATGATATCTGCAAAGCTTTAGCTTGATTTCACGGTTATTGCCCATTCAGGCCACAGCTCCAGGTCTTTGAACCTGCTGCAGGTTGCACGCATGTGCTACACATCGAAGGGATTCAGTTTAACCACAGGCGACTATAATACCATACCTTACCACAGGCCGATATGGCAAGGAAATGTATTTTCGATTCTAGAAGTTTTATAGACAACGGTGGAGATGGAATAGATGTACTCGTACAAGAAAACGTACGAATAATGGAGAGATTTACAATAGTTTTGTAACTCGGTTTGAGTTCCCTTCGATCTTTTGTGTTTACAGCTATCTCAGCTTGACCTAGTTCGACCCAATAGCGCATGCGCAGTGGAGCTGGCCAGAAGGCACTGGCGTTGGGAAAGTGCACAGACCGCACGTCTGATCGCGATGGATTTTATATAAACAAATCAGCTGAGAAGGATCTATTTCGTTATTTTGATCCCGCCAGTCCGAAATATGACTTTAGGAGGCTGTCTTGGCCTGAAATATTGTGTTGTGTTATGATCGAGACTAGCGAAATTCTGGATCTGACTGAAGGAACCTCCGCGGAGCGGTCAAACGATGACCATCACGCTCATCAAGCTGCAGTCCTCGGCTCGGGGCATCCCCTTCTACCCGGCAGACAACCTACCCCAAGCGCTTCATCGCACGTCAGTATACACGACATCGCAGAAATGACGCCCAAGGAAGAACCTAATGGTATAATCTGTAAGCATACCGTGCTAGATATTGTGGTTTTGTAAACAAATGTGGCCATTTTCACCCTCGTGGCTGATCGGACATTATGAGATGATGTGTCCTCATTTCAGTATGGGCCGGAGTAGAGGTGGCCTAAAACGTGTCAGAGGTCAACAGCTTCCACTTCCACTGCCTAGCCATCCACTTCGGTGATTGTCCTAACTATTCAGAGTGTGACAGGGGTAAAAATTGAGTTATATGGTCCGATAGCGGCGTACAGTTTATCGGGTTTGAGGCCGCGAGTGAAGGCAGGAGCAAGAAGAAAGGTTTCTTCGGCAGGTCGTGTTGTGTCTGTTTGTCCATTGATCGGGTCACACCCCTGACTCACAGCTGAGGGCCAAACCTCACCTTCTCTCTCCTGTTTGGAGGTGTGTCTCTCCACGAAAACCTTGGGCTTATGTCCTCAAGGACACGGATTTTCACATCTACCGATTAATTGATTACACATTCTTTTATTACACTATGATAACGTGTTGATGGTACTGGTTGGTCCACTGAAGCATCTAGATTGCGAGAATCTACTCTAGAATCTAGATCTAGCTAGATCTAGATCTAGACTAGAGTCTAGATGTTTAGCAAAGTTGCAGGAAAGGTGTCAGACGACAGAGATGTGTTTCATTGTAAATCTAGTCAAACTTTCTAGATCTAGAGTCTAGACTAGATTTACTTCTTGGATGAAAAAAAAGAAAAAGAAGTGGTGAAGATTAATTTTATCATAGGCTACATGGTCATGTGGCAGAGTCAGTCTCAGTGAAACAAGACAAATTTTCTGTATCCAGCAGCTGTTTCTTCTGTCCTGTATATTAAATTTCTTCTGTGTTTGAATGATAGAAGTTAGGATTTATGACAGTAAAGGTAATGTTTGCCATGACAAATCCACCTTATTGTTTAGCACATCGAGTATTTAGACACTGAATAATACTCAGATGGTTTTAACTCGATTTAGATCAAGATCTACATAAAATGCAGCCTAGAGGCTGGACAGAAATATTTTGTACCATCATTTGGAAATCATAATTATGGAAAGTGGTTTGAGTGAGCCACATGTAGAATATCTAGACTAGATCATGCTCAGCACAGACGGTTGTTTCATTTTAGTTTGGCATGGCATGTTAGAACACAGTCTGCAGCCAAAATGTCAGATTTGTGTGTGCACACTAGACAAGAGCAAAATGTGAAACCGGGCATTTTGTCAGTGATGTGACAGGAACTGCTTCAATCTGCGATACTTAATGACAAGTTCGGCTCCACCATTCTTAGATTTTAGTCATATTTAATGTATTATTATAATATAGCCTAAATAATTAAAAATACAATGTAAAATCTATTCTGAATTATGATTGTGGAATTATATTTGAAATAGCATTATCAGTAGGGGATGCTTTCTCTTCTTTTTTTTCACTTTTAAAAAGCTGTTGGCTGTGATGTAAGTTAGTATGGGCTGTCTTACACTTCAAAATGTGCTTTTTCTTATGGCTTTGTGATTGTTAGTAAACCTGAAAGTTTGGAGAATGACAGTTTTTACACTGTCTCAGCTCCATCGGCCAGCCAGCACTGCATCATGTGCACAGGCTGGGTTAAGTTTAAGTATTTTAATTTTTTTTTATTGGTCATTTTAAGAAAAAGTATTTTTAAATTTATGATCAGGATCAAAAGCTTGAAGTATGAGTAGGTCTATCAGACAATCATGGGGAAGATTTGTTCTAGTGAGACTGGTCTTAGGCCAGACCTTTCCAGTTGTTTTGTTACCACATACAACTCACAGGGGAAGAGAACCAAATCATCCTTGTCTAGGTTGTGTAATTTGGTTCTGGGATGAGTTGTGTAGAGAAACAGTTGTGATTATCAGATGATCAGTCAGCATTTTGACAAGAATTACATGATCATCCTTGCACTTGGATTGGGAGCAGTCGCTATGACCACAGGTCAGTTAACCTGCCGACGTCATGAGTTACTCATGTATAGAACATATCAACAACAACAAAAAAGAAATGTAGAATTCTTCAAAACTCCTGTTCCAATAAGCAATTGTTGATGATTGAAAATGCATCATGATAAAAAGTCTGTTTAGTTAGTTCAGCAAACTGAGATTTAAATAATTTTTCAAGCAAATTGATATATAATATTAAAACTGAAAAAGGGAATTTTTGGTAAGACTTGTGACTAGTGCTCTAAGAAGATGGATGGAATTGTACTAAGTTACCACCACTGAGCTTGAAAGAAGGCATTTTATAGCTGAGGTCCAGACATGGGCAGGTCAGTGAATGCATGAGCTACTGATGGCATGACCTATTTTTCAGTTTGGCAGTAAGACAGAATGGTCTAAGTTTTATAAGCTGCCATCTAAGGAGCTATGATGATGATAGGATTAGAGTACAGCTTCTAGAGCCTGAGATGGCAGGATTATATTGCAAACAGTCAGCAATGTTGACACTCTGCAGATTATGTGTCCAGCTCTGAGAAAGTTTGTTCTAGTTACTCTGCATTTTCAGTTTCTTTTGTTGATGTTGTAAGTCAAGTTACAGATGGTGTCAGTCATGATTGGAAGAGAAAGGGATATTTCCTAGTGAGCAGAGAAATGTTAGCATGTGAGAAGTTTACGCATAGCTTAGGGAAGAAGAGGATTTGATTGCCATTCAGCTGTGATGTTGGATGCTCCCCACAGGAAATAAAATCAATAATTCTGACTTCAGATTATTTTGGCTGCATGTTCTAGTGGAGTTCATGTTCACTTCCTGACAGTTATAAATAGCTATGAAAAATGACTGAACATTTGCTACAATGTGTGGCTGGACATACAAGTCCACTCATCACAGGAATGCAAGAGGGCAAACAGAAATGAGGACAGGAGCTGTTCATAAAACAGATTTATAGCGATTAGGTAGATCACAGCAGCAGAAGAAACTTGCAAATTTGTGGCAGTGGATTTTTGAGAAAATGAAAGTACACTTGTACCCCTGGTTGTTGAGTTTTGCAGGCTATGTTGTCAGCATAGCACACTTTTGGATATAAGAAGAGATGATGCTGTGCTGGTGATTCTGTTGTGTCAGCCCCTCTCAGTGTTTGGTTCAGAACTGAGAAACTTGTTTTAGCTTTTATGTCAATAGAATTCTGAGTTTTCGCTCTTGTCCATTTCATTTTTTACCATTACCGACACAACAGCTTCTGTCCACACTAGTTATATGTTTTGTTTGAAGTTGCAACACTGAGCAGCATTTGCACATGTCACTTTGGCTGCCAGCATCCTGTTAGAAATGATAATGATAAGGATATTCACCTTGGAAACAAGATGTTGAAATTGTTGAGCATGTGGACAATATTTTTGGGATCACAAACAGTTTTGACCTTGTAAAACTTGTGATAGGGTCTAAAAAGTTTTGTCTTTGAGAGACTAGTCTCCACTTTGTCCACGTGTAACTGACGGTGTGATGTGTTAGGATAGTGAGCTGGATGTAGACTTAAGACATCAGTTGCAATGATCATCTAGCACCAACTCACCAGCTCAGGCTGATGGTCAGACAGCAATGGCAGGTCAGATGACAAAACTGCCCATCCTAATGCAGCCAAAACCAGACAAAAAAAAAACCAAAAATGTTTCACAAGTTAAGCTGTGTGGCAAAGAGGAAGTGAAAAATATTTTCCTTTCCTCAGGCCCGAGGGTATAAATCTATGCTAGTTGGAATTTATTTGACTGAAAGAAGTTTACTTTTTCATCCTATGTAGAATCATTTTGAATAATCACATGTCAAGCTTACAGCTTTACTACAGTACTAATATAATCACAAAGCCTCACTACTGGTACAACAATCCATTCTGTGAATGGGGATTATTTAAACAAGACGTTTGTATTGGATGACAAATTACAAATATTTAGATAAACAACTACAAATATTAAATCTAATTTTAATGCAAGACAGGAACAGAAGGGGCTCTGTGCAAAAATGTAAATTGTGAGTGCTGAGTCAGTTTTAAATGGAACAGGAGTGAAAGAAACATATAAGTTCTTTTACAACTGTATCACTGCTTTGACTTGTTTTAAGGGAAGGGGGAGGGGAGACAAATGTATTCAGTTGCGTTCTTTTTCTTTTAAAACCATAGTCTCCAGTCAATTACTGAACTGAGGAGAAATCAGGTAGAGCATGTTACAGGTGGCAGTTCATCACGCTATTTCTCCCCTTTCTATCCATTAACAATTTTGAATCAAGCTCCCTTGTGAATTTGCTTTTCAATTATTGCCACCTTTTTGGCTGAACTTTCAACATACATTTTTTTTTTTTTTTTGGTGGGTTTATAAAAGATAGAAACACAAATCTATATGCAACAGTTCTTTGTCCCCAATTTTGATGCCTTTGGCAGCTTTTCAGCCTTTTATGGGTTTTGTTGTAGATTTATGATTTATACATGAGAACATCCAGCGTGAAACGACGCACAGTCACACATACATAGGTAGATTTATACAAGGTGTTCATGTAAAGTTTCTATTCTATACATTGAGTGTCGAGAACGCATTGAAGCTGATAACATACAATTTGAAAATTTTTGTTATAACTTTAAGAAATGAAAATGATTGTCTAGATATATTGTTATGTAAATATATCTTCTGATGTAGTACAATATATAGTTTGTGAAAATCATTTGCGTGTAATTAAATATTTCTTAATTTCAAATAAATGTGTGTGTAAACGCTATAATATAAATGCTCTCTATTATTATTGTTATACTATAATTTACAGTAACTTGCATCCTGTATACAATATACAGTACCCACACCTGACAGCAAATGGAAGGTTTTAAAAGTGCTGTCTGGTGTGCTGTTGGTGGGTCACAGTTTGATTTCACAATTCATCTTGCGCTGTGTGGCAGTTTTCAAGAGATATTTAGTCTAATAAATTGCAGAGAAATATGTGGTTGTGGGTGTGGAGAGCCTTTTTACAGTCAGTTGATCCTGTGGCAGGATTGGCCCAGGTATGGTACAGGTTCAGAGCTGAAGTCAAGGAGATGACTCAGGTAGCATTAGTAGCCGGGTTGTGCCTGTGGCAAGTTGAGGATTTGCACTCTGTATAACTGTAGTGTTCTGTTAGCACACTGTGCCACACAATTGTCAAATTGAGTCTTTGCTTTATGAACTGGAAGTTGTTCACATAGAAAAAAAAAAAACTGCAAGTATGTGATATTTTAATCCTCCGATACCTAAGTGGAGGTCCTCAGAAGTTTACTGTGTGAATGTGAAGATACTGAGACAAATATGCACTTTGACAACAGTCTATGATGTCAGTCAGTGACACCACCTTTTGTGACATCAGTCTGTGGTGTCAGTCTGTGACTTCAGACTGTGAAATCAGTCAGTGACACCAGTCTCTGACATCAATCTCAGTCTGAGATGTCAGTCTGTGACACCAGTCTGTAATGTCAGTCTGTGATCAGTCTGGGACATCAGTTCTGTGATATCAGTTCTGTGATATCAGTCTGGGACATCAGTTCTGTGATATCAGTTCTGTGATATCAGTCTGGGACATCAGTTCTGTGATATTATTTTTTATTAGTCTGGGATGTCAGTTCTGTGATATCAGTCTGGGATGTCAGTTCTGTGATATCAGTTCTGTGATATCAGTCTGGGACATCAGTCTGGGATGTCAGTCTATGATATCAGTCTGGGATGTCAGTTCTGTGATATCAGTCTGGGACATCAGTTCTGTGATATCAGTCTGGGATGTCAGTTCTGTGATACCAGTCTGGGATGTCAGTTCTGTGATATCAGTCTGGGATGTCAGTTCTGTGATATCAGTCTGGGATGTCAGTTCTGTGATATCAGTTCTGTGATATCAGTCTAGCCAGATCTAGCAAAGGATGGGGATGTTGTAGGGTACATTGGTCAGTGTCACAGACCCACGAGTGGACGCAGAGAAGATGACAGTGTTAAAAGTTGTTGGTCATATCTACAGTTGTTCATCTCAGGGGAAAGAAACAAGAGTGTGCTTGAGTTCAGTTGTGAAAAAAAAGCCTGACACTGTAACTCATCTGGGATGAGATTATCCACACTCAAGAGTAACCTCTGAAACCTACGTCCAGTACTGTCTGCTCTCAGTGAAATATTTAACTCATTTCTGGTGGCTGCGTGACAAATATCATGGGCTATATGACAAAAGGCTAAATCTCTGCATGAAGAAAGGGTGAATCACTAATCAGTCACTAATTCTCCCCTTTTGTCACTCAGAAAAGTTGAGAAGCCTGTTTGTGGTACACAGCTGTTTGCCTTTTTGTCTGACAGTTAGCAATGCTCAGTGGACTGCCCCGGGTTGGTGTATATATGGCCCAAGTAGATTTCACAATGTGGGATGACTCAGTAGGCCTTGTCCAGAATGCTAGGCAGTCCAAGGTCTTGGTCTTGCTCAGATATACTACTGCGTGGCTGTGGGGTTTGCTCTGTTAGAGACATGGTGTGAGAGGGCATTCAGTGTTGATGTTGAAATGTGCATGGTGCTCAGCAAGTAATGTGCTCTTCTTTCCTACAACTTTGAATTTGCTTAGTGCAACTTCAGACAGGTGTTTGTGTGGGCAGCTTGCCTAGTTTAGAAATAAATGATGTGTGTTCTTATGGTGGGAAATGAATAATCAAAATATAGTATTAAACAAATTTGAAATCTGACACGATGAAATCAGACTCATCAAATTTTGAGCATATAAAGTGTTTAGTACCACTGTGAAGATTTTCTGTCTCTCTGTGTGAAAAAGTTTTTGTCGAGATATTTGCAATTAATGAGGGTGATCTGTTTGCTGCAGCAGAATTTAGTGAGGAAAACGGCTGATATCTTTTGTTGATCCACATTAGGCCATGCCACAAAGTGATAAATTTTAGGGCTTTTACTCAATGTGTTCTGGCACATTTAATTCTGAAATGCATTTAATTTTTAGATTTTGACAGACGTGTTGTGTTAAGAAAAAAAATGGTGGAAAAATTCATGTACATAAATTTTCTCCCATCAGTTTGACAAGCACCCGATTTCATTGTGTCTGGTCTCATAAATATTTTTTTTTTTCTTTTCATTTGTAAAAAGGCCTGTACTGTAGCCATAAAGTTAATGTGTGTCTGACTGTTTGTCTGCTTTTTAGTAACATCTCCTGTCTGTCCACAGCCAACTCCATGTTGGACACAGACTACAAAGATGTCAAGGTCGGCTTTGAGGAGCTGTGTCCAGTCTGTGGGGACAAAGTCTCCGGCTACCATTATGGACTGCTCACATGTGAAAGTTGTAAAGGTCAGTCCAGCAGTCTCTCTCTCTCTCCACATCATCTCCAAATCCTTTCTATGTTGTTTGCCTTGTGCTTCTTGGCTTGTTTTCTCTCTCTTTCTCTCTCTCTCTTTTTTGTTTTTTTCTTTTGCTTGAAATCTTCACCTTTAGTGCAACCTGGCAGACCTGGACAGATACAGACTCCTGTTTGACATGAGCAGATGGTGAAGAGGCTGAGAAACACAAGAGTAAGAAATACTCAAACACTTTTGTGAAGGCACAGGGAACTGAGTCTCCAGTCTTATTGTGTCAATATTAGTTATAGTCCTGTTTTTTCTATGTGTTTCAACCTCATCTGGGATGGTTATCTCCGATATTATGTGGGTCAAAGTCTTCAGGCCTGATTCATTGTTTCTTTTCTCACACATTGAAACCTGAATGCCCGCGGCTGACTGAGTGTGGAGGTGGTCCATGGTCAGAGTCCTCAGACCAGGAGAACAGAGTGGGCTCTCCTGCCTAATTCTCTGACATCCTCCACAACAGCTGACTGCCCAGGACTGGACGTGCTAGTTTCACACAGTCATGTCATTTGACTTTGAATGTCATGTCTTGATGATTGGGATAGGATCAAGGTTGAGAGAACTCAGGTGAACCCTGTGGTCTCAGCAGGGCAAACTTGTGTCACTTTGAAAACTGATCTTGTCAGCTGATATGCTAAGTGGGATTAATGGGGTAGTTTTTGACCAGTCCTTTGACTTTCTTCAGTGAAACACCAGGCTGTTGAATGAACATTGTAGCGAAAAAAAAAAAAATCACTTTTGTTCTCTTAGTTTGAACCCTCCCTCCTGTCAAATTCACAGTATTAAGAATAATGAATTTTCATTTTAATAAATTGTTATTTCTTTTTTTTTTTTTTTTATGACTCTTTCAAATGACATAAAGGTAGTGTTGTTTTTTGATTTTTCTTCCATACCCTGCACTGGTTGTACAACATGGCTTGTGTCTGGCCAAGGGAAGTACAAGGGGTGGTCTGATACAACCCTCATCTCATAATTCCTAGAAAGTCAAGACTGGGTCTTAGAATCAGTGAATCTCTTGGCAGTCCTAGAGATAATATCAAATGAGTTGTGGAGCTAGGTCACATTGACTTTGTATTTATACAAGTATATTTTTCACTATTATACCTGACATTGTCTTATTACAGAAATTGAATCTAAGGGGCAGAAATATGATAACATGATTGATATCACACAGTTATGTGTCAAATAACATTTATAGTCAGACATTGTCTTTGCTGACAGACTTATTAGTACATAAGCTCTGGTTTGAACTTCTGATAAGTGGGTTGGTGAGAGTGTGTCTCAGAGAGGAACACACTCCCATAGGCCCTGTCAGTGGTTTTGGTCTCTTTGACACAGAACTCCTGTGTTGGTGTAGGATTGGAGGTTGACAGAGGCTGGAAGCCAGCAATGGAAATGTGTGTGTTGAACTCCCAAAGAATAATGATTACAGCAATATCTGCATAGCCGTTGTTTCCATACAAGTTATGTTGTTTACAATTTATTATTCTCCTGACAGACCCCCAAGAAGACACTCATAAACACTCTCAGCCTCCTGGGAATGTGCAAGGTTGCTGGGCTGTCTGTTTGGTGCTAAAATTTTTGTTAATATTACAATATCATTCACTGTCTAGTGTCTGTAATCAAGTTTGGCTACCCATTTTATCCTGGCGGAGAAAAGTGTCAGGAAAAAATGTCTCAGCCAGAGTGTTTCCATCATGATCTTCATTCATCATCACAACACTTAGAGATGAGATTTTTGGACAATAGTAAGGCATCCTCTTCAGCCTGTATTATATTGCAGTTGACCAGTACTACAGACGCAAAGTCTGGTGACCTAGTTTTTGAGCAGATCAGCTGCTAGTATTGTGCAGGGTTAATGCAGAGAGAGAGAAAGAGAGAGAGCAGTTCTAGGCTGTGTGACAGCAGGTTGATATATACACCTGCCAGCCTGTGGCTGAAAACTGGGTTAAGAGGCTGTTGTACACACAGCTTTGCAGTGTCACCTTGCCAACAGCTCTGCTCTCTACCCCAGTGCTACATGTACAGGCATACAGAGAGAGGGAGAGAAGGAGGGAGAGTAAACGTAGCAAACTTTAGTCCACTTTTCTCTCTGCCCTACAACACAACATAAACAACTCAGCCAGGGAAGAAGGAGAGCACTTTTACTACAGAGGTTGACCTGCTCTCTTCTCATGTGCTGGCTCCCATCTCTCACTGTGACACACACATTCCTCTGCTGGCTTAGGGGGTCAGTGTGGCTTTTTTTACATCTTTCTCAGAATTTTGTATTTTTCTCCTCTTTTTATCTCGTCTAAAACTCACCAACATATTTAGATTGTGTTTGGCCCACAGGCGTTCCTTGACACAGTCAGGAAAATGATACACAATCTTTCTGTTGTATTTCTTAATTTTGAGAAAACTTTCTGATGATTAGAAATACCAGTTTTGAACATTTTTGATGTATGGTTATTTCATAGAATGCATTTAGAAAACAGCCATCAATGGAACTTCAGTTTGCTGCTGTCACTTTTTAGACAGTAGATGTAAAACTTGACACTCCAAGTTAGGAACGATTTGATGTGCTAGTTACGGAGAAAATAGATTTTGAAAAATAGACAAATTCAAGATAGCAGTCTTTTCCAAGGCAGTTGGTCACTCCAGCAAGTTTAAAAGGACAGTTTGAAATCAGACAGACATGCCACTTAGACATACAAACAGTAAAATGACCTACAGTCAAAAACAAACAAAAAATAGTTCAGTGGCACTCCTTCAGTCTTCCTTGTAAAACCCCCATGATTGCTGAAAACAAGGCCTGGAAATTGAATGAAACCTCATGTACAACTGTTCAGTTGTGTTTCATGAGATTTTGTCCCATCAGCCGGCATCTGCCTGCAGGGGTCACTTCAGTCGACACTGGAACATCATGGTATAAAGAAGAAAAGCCCATAGCTGTGCACAGCCAGAAGGTTAGAATTTCAGTCATTTACCCCGCAACAATCTTTTTCTTTCCTTCAGGCTTTTTCAAGCGAACTGTCCAAAATAAAAAGGTGTACTCATGTGTCGACAACCGCAACTGCCAAATCGACAAAAGCCAGCGGAAAAGATGTCCCTACTGCCGTTTCCAGAAATGCCTCAGTGTGGGGATGAAACTGGAAGGTAATGTGCTGTCGTTACAGAAAGTCTGGTCACTGTAAGAAGGAAATGAGAGTGACGTTTACTTGACGTGCTAGGTTAAAAAAAGCTATTTAGTTTTGATGATATTGTAAGTTGTTCTTTTGCTCAGGTCTTGACATGCACTAGATCCCTGCTCTGGTTCACACACTTACTAACTAAATATTATCCTTAGAAAATCCATGTTGAATGATCTTGTGCTCCAGGTTTTGAAATCATATTGTAATTAAAATTTTTTGTGACCAACAAGTATGAACAGAATGTCCAGATTTTTGCAACCATGACAACTGATAGGTCTGTGTCATCTAAGAAGATGATAAATCAAAGTTCATCACTGTTTGCCTGCCACAGAGATTGTAAGACTTGATTTTATCATTTCCAGCTGTGCGCTCAGACCGCATGCGTGGTGGACGCAACAAGTTTGGGCCCATGTACAAGCGGGACCGAGCCCTCAAGCAGCAAGCGGCTCGACAAGTGCAGGCCATGCATGGCTCCTGCGGCGACATACCTCTGATGACAAATGGGATGATGGGAGGAGGCACACCAGGCTCTCCTGAAGACATCAAACCGGATCCCCTCCTGCTGCAGGCCAGCCTGTCCATGTACTCTGGCGCCATATCAACCTCCTCTACCTCCAGTCTTATACCTGGTCTCATTCCTGGACTGAACTGCCTATCGGCCACTGCCGCAGCCCCCTCCTCTTGTACTACTAATGCCACTTCTGCTGGCAGCCACATGGGTGGTTCCTCTCCCCCCGTGGCTCACCCACACCACATGGTTCATGGCAACCACCACCCCTCCCATCAGAGTCTGGCCTCCATGTCAGCACCTCAGGGCTATAGCCACATCTCGGCGCTGGCTGTCCCACAGCCGCACAGCCCAAAGACTCCGTACTCGCAGCACTCGCGCCACCACAACAGCCAACACCACTTGCAACAGCCACACCATCAGACAGGGAACAGTCCACTAGAGCGTGGGGGTGCCAGTCCACCTAGTCATCTCCAGCACCAGCAGCATCACCTCCCCACCCATGGGCCGGCCATCTCGGACATTCACATAGCGCACAGCCAGCTTCACAATCTGGGCCCACAGCGGCACAATCCAACCACTACTACCACAACTACTAACTCTCACGTTAACAACAACAACAATAACAATAATAACTCTCTTGGGCCTGGCTCTCGGGACAGTGAGTCCCTCTACTTGCCATCTTCCCAGACTCATCCTAATGTGATAGAAGCTCTGCGGGCCTTCCAGGGTCCCAGTCTGACCAGCCAGTCGGAGCGATCAGTCTTGTCTCCACTCATTGCTGAGATCCGAGCCACCATGGTGGATGAGCAAGAGGTAAGCAATCAGTACATCCACAGCTAGGCCACACACTGTAGGCATCTGGAATGTGTTGTGTACATCAGGGCCACACACTGTAGGCATCTGGAATGTGTTGTGTACATCATGGCCACACACTGTAGGTATCTGGAATGTGTTGTGCACAGCGGGGCCACATACTGTAGGTATCTGGAATGTGTGTCCACAGCACATAGTCTCATGTCCTTGCACTAAGAAAAGGATTACTACATGTTAGATACACTTTTTAGTTTTTTGTTTTTTTTTTGTTTTTGCCCAGGCTGTGGTCCTGTGTTGTTTGTTATGGTCCTGTGTTGTTTCTTATTATTTTCTCTCCTCTTACAAGATGTGCATAACTCATGTCACTGTGACAGATCAACTTCTGGCCTAGTGATATATGATATGTAGTAGTGGCTAAAACTGCGGTATTGTGCTTTTGTATAAATGTTAGCCTGATGTCTTGGAGTTGTGCTGGTCAATATGTACCTGCCTTTCTGATAAAATATGGCATATCCAGAGCAATCAGTTTGTACAGGAGAACCACCAAACTATTGTAATCTGTTACTCAGAACTTAGCAAGTCATATATCACGGCAGCTCCAAGCGGATCACTTAGTTTGCCACCCCAGCTTGGCTGACCTCGCCGCCTTGACCCCGTCACGCTC
>JBCAUA010000003.1:1334868-1362467 GCA_038406235.1 Peronia verruculata | reverse complement strand
GTTGTTGTTGTTGCTGCTGCTGCTGCTGCTGCTGCTGCTGCTGCTGCTGCTGCTGCTGCTGCTGCTGCTGCTGCTGCAGAGCTAAATGCATAAGTTACTTCAGAGGCTTAATAGGGCTACATCAAGACGTAGAACTTAGCAGAGATAGAAAAAAAAGATGTCCAAATCTGTTGTCATTATGAGAAGCTGACAAACGCTGATGTCATTACGAGAACAGATGAACTTTAATGTCATTATGTAAAGCTGGCGATTTTTATGTCATTTTGTGAAGCTGGCGAACTTTGATGTCATTATGAGAAGCTGACGAACATTGATGTCAGGCATTTTGAGAAGCTGGCGAACTTTGATGTCATTAAGCATTCTGAAAAGCTGGCGAACTTTGATGTCATATTTGAGAAGCTGGTGAACTCTGATGTCATTGCCTGAAGCTCTCAAACTTTGATGTCATTTTGTGAAGCTGACGAACTTTGACGTCATTGTGTGAAGCTGACGAACTTTGACGTCATTGTGTGAAGTGCCTACCGTCAACAAATGCGGCAGATTATTAGCTTGTAGTTAAGTGATAGTAATGGTATGGACAAATATAATAATATTTGTACTGGAGGAGATATCATTGAACTGGAGTTGAAAAAGATGTTTTATCAGAGCAGGCTAAGGTGATTGATAGCGCGGCTTCAGCATTGGTGGCTGGATCGATACCATGTGACCTGCTGATCAGAAAGGTCAGCCAACAACTGTTGGACAATTGCCGCGCTGGACAGGGGTCATCTGGCCCTGCTGGGAGAGACAGGATCGGGTCGGATAGACAGATGGAAGAACTAGGGATATAATGATTACTGTATACATAAAGGGATGGAGAAATATATAGGGAGAGTCACTCATATAATAGACATTGATAGTGAGGACAAACATGATAAGGTGAAAATAGAAATTGGCTGAGCGTACACTAACATCTTCATTTGACAGAGATGTTCTATCATATCAAATCTTCAGTGTAGTCAGCACCATCTACTTTTACACAAATACCTTAAATTTAACCATTTTGCAGCCTACCGCTTCTTATATCGTGCATTTTTTATTTATTTATTTATTTATTTATTTTGAGACACTGAAGATGCATCCACCTGATATATCAATTTCATTTCTAAAAAAAATGCAGTGTTCATCTCCAGGCAGTGAAAGGGTTAAAACACAGACTGTCAACGTGTATATAACTAAGTGCACCAAAAGGAACAAACAATAGTTCGGGGAACCAGTAGGGTTAAAATAATTATGATTAAAGTGGTGTAAATCTAAATTACCTTTATCATCAGCGTCACACCAACAGCTTAACTCACTGACTAACTTACGATAATAGGACAGTTGACTGAGCTACTTACAAAGCAAACAAGGCAGACAGGAGAATTGAACCAAATGCCCTCAGTTAATGGAGATTGACGGATAATTGGGATGTTATGCACATTGAATCAAGCTTGCACATAAAGAAGACATAAAATAATACGGATACAAGGAAGGAAGAAACCAGAATAGGAAGGAAAGAGAAAAGATGGAACAAGCAGAAAAAAAGGCAAAAATTAAAGAAAAAAATGGACAAAATGGGAGAAATCGGAAAGAGCGTGGAAGGGGGGGGGTGACCGGGGGGAGGGGCAGGATATCGATCGTGTAAATGAACCCCTGTGTGCTGTTGCCATCATTTTCTTCTTCTTCTTCTTCTTCTATCACTGGAGTTTTCCCGTTGCCATAATCGCTGCTTCATGAGAAGATGTGGGCGTAGCCTAGATGATCAAACGTAAATATTGACGAGCTGGTTATCAACAAGTTATAAAAAGTAAATGTACCATCTCTTGACCCCCAAGAGGGGAAATTGTCTTGGCCATTTCAGACCGCGTCGCCGCAGTGCAGCGCCACTGTACTCCTCCCGATATACATCAGGTACCCGTTTTACAGATGGGTGGGCTGAGGAAAATTGTGTGTTAAGTATCTTTCCTAAGGATACAAGATGCAACCGTTGCGATTCGAACCACCGACCTCTGCTTCCAAAGGCGGCAGCACAAATCACTGAGATAACAAGCTGAGTTATCGAGAAATTGAGAAAAGAACCAGAGAGATTCAGTGAAAAAAAAAAAGAAAATGAAGGCTAAAAGCAGACAGGTTTGAACATCTCACCTTTGCTGATACTCTAACCGTGTTTGCTCCGAACCTCTTTTGTACTATGTATGTGGCATTTCAATCCATAGAATAGGATTGTGTCGCAATTATATGTATGTCTAGTTTGATCAAGAGAAACCTGGGTCGTAATTTTGGAGTATTTCATAATTTTGCCCGTACTTCGGGCAAAAACTTTTAAACCTCAACCAAAGATTAACTGCCAAGGGATCATCAATGTGTGTAGCGTGCACACAGGACTTTGAAATATATTTGCCTATATCAAAGAGACTAGATGTCGGACTTCTATATTCAAGAAGCCACGGACTTTTCTAAAATCTAAAATCCTTCCCGCCACGTCATACATCGCATAGGGCCGTCACAGAATTATTCTATTCTGATCTTCTCTGTCGTGTCTCAACCAGTTTTCTCATGTTCTCTGTTCCTGCTTGTTTGGCCTCACTGATGATTGTTCTTCTAAGTGTTTCTTTCAATCTACCCCTCTGTCCTCTGCTTTCGATTTGCCAGCCCAGTGCTTGTTTTGGCATTCTACTGTCTTCCCTATGGACGACTGAGAAGAAAATTTAGTCAGATTCGTTGGTTGTGCAGCTCCATCTTTTTCATTCCCAAGTTTAGGGTTGTGGATTCGAACTTGGCCAAACATTCCCGAGAACTAGATGCCCTTTCATTCGGTCACGTCGACCTGTACCCCCCACCCCCCATCCCCCTCCCAAGCTACAACCTGTACGGGCTTATCCCCTGGCGTGGGTGACGCAAACATTGAGTGGATTTCCCCATTATTGATCTCTCGCTCATGTACCCAACTAACCCCCCATGTGATCCAATAACTCATTGATTGGTTAAGTTTTTTTTTTTTTTTCTTTTCAGCAACCATCGTTAACGAAGCAGCTGTGGAATAATAATATGACAATCATTACACTGCTGATCTTCTTTCTGCACTTGCGTATCTCGATATTTTATAAGTATGATACTCAAGATAGTGATGGACTGTTGTTTTCTTGTTCATGTACTTAGGGTATTCCTGTATTTCACCCTTTACATTAGACCTGATGATTTTGGCCTTACTGCATAATCAAAAAGAGAGCACAATTTGTTTCCAAAATGAAAGATAACACAGTCTTCGGTGATGTCACTGTTAGAGATAAATATTAAAAACCTATATAAATACAAAACGAATAAAATCTGACAGAATGGCAATCTTACATATTAGGCCTATATTCATTTGATTTGAGCATTGTAAATCAGCTGTTGTAAAGATCTAATTGCTCTAAAAATGTACTTTTTTAACTTCCTTTTTAAAGAATTTGAAAGGCCTCTCCTATACAATAAACAAATCATTTAATTGACATTTCCTTCCGTCTACATCAATACTCTATTTACATTTTGTATGTTTTCACTATTGCACCGACAAAGAACCAAGCGGACTAAAAAATTTGGCTAGTGATATTAGTTTCTTTTATTAACTAATTTCAAAAATTCCTTATATTGTTTTTCCATTTTTTTTTTTTTTTAATTTTTTAAAAAATGTATTTGATTAGTTGTCGATGGACAGTCATCGTAATCTTAAGATATATTTTTGGTAAAATAACGATGAGAATAATGAGAATAGTTGCCGGTTGGACAGTCTTTTTCTGTTTTATAAATGATGATGATGCTGATGATGATGATGATATTAATGCCCTGACAAAGAGCCAAGGGGGCTCGAAAATTTGGCAGAGATTTGATCATCACAATCAAGCTGTTTATAGATCTCTATGTTATTTGTTTTCTTGAATTGTTTTGCTAGTTGCTGGTCAGACAGTTCCATTGTATTATATAAAATGATGATGATGATGACAACGACAGTAACAATAACAAGGTATTGCATGTCCTGTAGTGCGCTCTGATCCAACAAGCGATGTGTCCCACAAGGCTGGGCTCTCACCCTGGCACCACGTTATTTGAGACCTTTAGCCATCTCATCGATTTTCAAAATGGCATCTCAATCTGTTGTTAATAAATTATGTAATATCGCCAGGGGGATGGGACGGAGGGGGGTGAGACTAGAGGAAGAAAGGGAGAAGGGAGTGAGCTCCAAAGAAAGAGCGAGGAGAATGATCAAGATAAAGAGGGAGAGGAAGAAGAAGAGGATCAGGAGCTGGGAAAAGGAGACTGGGGTAGAGGAAAACAACAAGGGGAGGACGCAGAAAAAGACAGAGATTGAAAGAAAGAGACAGGCCAGAAGAGGAGAAGAAAGAGGAGACTGGGGTAAAGAAAAACAACAAGGGGAGGGCTTAGAAAAAGGCAGAGATTGAAAGAAAAAGACAAGCCAGAAGAGGAGAGGAAAGAGCAAGAGGAAATAAGACGGGGGGGGGGGGGGAGCAAAGGAGGAACAAAATGAGCAGGGCCGGTTTTAAGCCTATTTGACCAATTTCACCAAATTGGGCCCTGTACCTCAAGGGGGCCCCGTTAACAATAAAAAAAAAAATTCTTTTATATCGTTTTTCAGCTGTTAATATATCATACAATTAATGATTATTGGCTAGAACTGGCATACTACACCTACACGAAATACAAAAGATCAATCTTCAACTTTTGCATCTAGTAGGGGCCCCATGATCCCCATCATCAATTTTCAGTGTTCTAATTGGGCACCGCAATTCCTAGCACCAGCAACGGGGGAAAAGGGACAACGAAAAGGTGGGTTTCAGAAAACAGATGGGCGGAGGGGGGGGAGGAAAGAAGAAACACGAGAACTCCGAAATCCTCTCTGACAAAGCTCGCACGCTTCCCGTCTTCCATGGCCCCAGTTGAGAAAACCTCCATCAGGAGGTTGAAAGACGTATATAGAACGTTACATAGCCCTCTGCCTCTCCCTCATTCCGACCACACATAGTGAAGCCTCCGAGAGGGAATGCCGGCCATCGAAACAAGGTCAAAATGGCCTGTTTCTGCCCACTGCTCACGTTCTAGACCAACCACTAGTTCTACTCGGTATAAGCGCTCGTACTTCTTCACTAGCCTCCCTCCTTCGGACCTTATTCTTTCACTCATTCACTCTCCTCCACCTCTGTCCTTCCCCCTCTTGCAAAATGACTCCATCCACAATCCCCCCCCCCCCCACCCGCATTTGATCTGCCCTGTATGTTTGCTCTAAGCTCTCATATCTGCTGCCAAAATAGGATAATTTCCGAGTCTGAACGCCCTAGCACAACGCTACGGGCCTTCTGTTCGACGTGTAACTATCGATCGATCGGATACCACGTCCGCCAGGATGAGGCGATTCGGCAAGTACCGGTACGGCGGAGGCTCGATAGACCGACCCCGTGGAGGAATCGTGTTTTGCTGCTATCGATTCGCTCTGCCCTGTTGATGATGCCTCGGCGCTCCGCAATGATACGGTGTATTCGGTTCATCTGGTGTAAATAAGTCGTGCTGGACGATTCCTGCTGTCTGTCGTTACAAGGATCCGTTCTATTGCCCCCCCCCCCCCATCCTACCTTTCCCTCGCGTTTTTCTTCCTCTTTATACGTTACAACTTTGTTTTGTTGTTTTGAGTGATGAAATCCCTTCTCCTTCTCTGTTTGTTTATTATAGTTTATTGTTTCGTTATTTTAACCGTTTGTATTTTTAACTGGCTTTGTAAACACTCCGTAGGCTATCATAATACCATTACAATACCTACGGGATAAAAAATGACTTGAGCTTTTTTGGAATATCTTATAGGGATATTATACTTGTAACATTTGGGCGTTTCTTTTATCATGGACATGTCAATAATCATTATATTATACACCTGTGTGTTGTTGTTGTTGTTGTTGTGTTTATATTGTTGTTATGTTTGTTATATCTCTTTTGTTGTTGTCCTGTCCATTTTACTCTCTTGTGTTATGTTATTTTCCAAATAAAGTGATTGTTTCATTAATTATTGCCGATTTTGCCTACTGTTATACTCATAGATCAAGGGCTTTACATCCTCCCATGAACTTAGATATGAGATCATCTTGGGCATCACTGCTGTCTATCAAAACATATTTGTGACGATGGTCTGTTTGTCTGTCTCTCTGTTTGTCTACCTGCCTGCCTGTCTGTCTGCCTGCCTGCCTGTCTGCTTCTTTGTCTAGCTGCCTGCGCGACTGATGTCTGTCTGTCCATGTATCTGTCTGTCTTTCTGTGTGACTGTCTGTCTGCCTGTCTGTTGTCTATCTGCCTGTCTGTCTGTCTCTCTGCATGTCTGTATGCTTTTTTGTCTTCCTATTATTCTGTCTGACTGTCTGTCATGTTGCCTGTTCGATTACCTGTCTGTCTGAATTTCTGTGTGTTTACCTGTCCGTTTGTCAAGTAATAGCCTTATTAAGTTTAATCTCACCTGAAGTTATTTTCAGCGTAATTCCACTACTACAGTGGTCCCCAAGCTTTTTATCGCCGCGGACCATTCAATGGTTGACAATTTTACCGCGACCCGACCCGGGGGAGGGGGGGGGGGAGATAGTTCACTCCACCAAGTGCACTAAGTGTGTACGTCTGTAAGTGTATCTGTACGTGAGTTAAAACATTTCATAATATCTTGAATGAAAGAGATTTCTGTCTCCGTGATTTGTGTGACAAGTAGCATAATAATAAAGGGAAAATATATAAAAAAAAAAAAAAAATCGTTCGAGTGTGATAGTAAATAAAATGGAAATGATTAGATATTTTTTGTCCAGCTCGGTACCAGTTGATCCGCGGCCCGGACGTTGGGGACCACTGCACTATTACACTCAAGGCAAACTATCACAATAATAATTATGACAATCATCGGTTCCATTCTTGCTGTGTCATTATCATCTCTCTCTCTCTCTCTCTTTCTTTATCTCTGTTTCTCTCTCTCTCCCACCTCTCTCTCTCTCTCTCTCTCTCTCCTTCCCTTGATGTCATTCTGTCTCATATTTGTGCCTTTTTATTTGTCTCTCTCTCTCTCTCTTTCTCACCTTTTCGCCCATTCTCCTCTCACTCATTCAACCATTCTTTCTCTCTCTCTCCCTTCTCTCTCTCTCTCTCTCTCTCTTTCTTTTGTATTTGTGTCATTGAAATTTGTTTATTTATCTGTCTGTTCATCTGACTGTCTGTCTTTTTTGTCCATCTGTTTTTTTTTTTTTTTGTCTAATTGTCTGTTTATTTGTCTGTCTGTCTGTCTGTCTGTCTGTCTGTCCGTTCATCGGTTTAACATTATCACAGAAGAAACAATAGACTCAACACACAGAAAATACTGGCACAGAAATGCTTCCATCTCTAGTCTTGTCGACGGAGGTTGCCAGACTGGCTCATCTCTCTCTGACAATTACCGATTCATTGTATTGTCCGCCCAATCTGGGCACACTCGTTCCAAAGACGGACTGGCTATGGTGATTTGGAATGTGTTTATTGACAAAGCGCTTGTGTATACAGCGATAACGGTCTGGTCGAATGCTGATTTCAGCGGGTGTTGACGCCCTGGTGGAAAGATTAGACGTCTGCCTCTTGGTGAATGTGTCACGTGTTCAAATCTTCCCAGAGTGAGGTGAAAGATTTGAGCCTGCTTTAACACACTGGCCAACGGTCCTCTTGCTTTTCTCGGGTAAGAGAGCCAAAATGTTCGAAAGTGAGTAGATCTACCCGGGGTTGTCAACAAATCCGATTCCAGAATAGGCGAAACTGAAAGAAGATGGAAAAAAGAAAAGATAAAGAGATAGGAAATGTGTGTGTGGGGGGGGGGGGGGGATCAGTTGAATGAATGAGCAAAGGAAAGAAGCAAAGCAAAGAAAAAAGATGGGAAAAAAAAAAGAGGGAAGGAGCTTTAGAAAAGGAAAAAATGAAGGATCAATGAACTTCTGTCACAGTTTGTAGAGAACTCAATGGTAGAATTTCAAAGCAATCCGCTCTTTGGCACAGGCATTAGTTATTGTACTCATCCCATTAACTGTAGTGGTCCTTGATTCACGCCGTATTATTTTAATGGATCGATGGACGACTATTTGTCTGATATGCATCTCTTTTTTTTTTTCCCTTTGATACGTTTTCCAGATTCGCTGGTTTGTCGATGTGGTCAAGATCTATTTATCTTTTCATTATTTGTCCTTCTACTTGTCCGTCTTTCTTGAGTTACCACCCATCCCTCACAGTGCCTTTTCTTGTGATCAATGCGGAGATACTCAACAAACAAGCTTAATAGATCTATTCCAACTTCCACAGATACGCTTTCGATAAGACGCAAAGCCCTAACATCAAGACCTACACCTGACTGTTGTAGATTATTGATTTTTGTTCCATTATATCAACCTTGAAAGTTTGTGTTTTTGTCTTGCCTTTGTTGATGGTATTGACCTTTATGATGTCGATAACGAGTCAAAACTTTTTTTCTGACTCATTTTGTCAAGTCGTTTTCCCACTAATACGAGAAACTCCTCACTGTTTTTCTTTATGAAAATTGTCCAGTGAAAGAAAATGGTTATTTGAAGATAAGTTTAAACAGTTTGAAAAATGACCTAAACAAAAATCAAGCAACTTCATTAATTTGATAAATAGTAATGACGTGTGCGCTTTGCAACAATGAAAATAATGCTCACCCATACTCTTTTTTTTTTTTTTTAACTGCAAATGAAGGAAGGAATGTTGGAACAAAGGAAGGAAGGAAGGAAAAAATGAAAGAAATGACGTGAAAGAAGGAGAGAAGGAGGGAGGGAAGGAAGGAAGAAAGGAGAGAGAGGGAGAAGAGGGAAGACAGGAAAAACTGACTGATGTATAAACTGGTGGAAGGACAGATATTATGTGGATAGACTGATTACAAAGATTTTCCCCATACACTATGACGGGAAAATTAATCTCTTTGATTGTTTTGCATTGCAGGAAAAGGAGGCCCAGAAATATAGTACTGCCGCTGCATTTCTTGTTCGTCTTGTACTTTGGCCAAGAGTACTAGACCTCTAGCACTGTGTCTAAATAAATATGATTTGTTATGTTTATTTTGTTGACTGTGATATTTTAATGCAATATTTTTTTTTTCTCTGTTGATACTGTTCACACTGCATTTTTAGGGTGAATTTGTTTTGTATTCTGTGTCTTTTGTACCACTTGTATAGTGTTATACTGAGCAAGTGACTGATAAACAGTCGTCATGCTGTCTTTGCTGTCTTAGAAGAAAGATGGATGGATGGATGGATGGATGGATGGATGGATGGATGGATGGATGGATGGATGGAAAGAGAGAATAAAACAAGAACGAAAGTGGTTAAGGAAGGAAGTGGAAATGAAGGATGGAAGAAAGACGTTTGACTGACGGGTGGAAGGACAAAGATGTGAAAAGAATGACCGACTACTTGGCCTAATAAACTTGTGGAAATATGTTAAAACAATGATCCTACTACTGTTACAATCCTTAACCACTGCCCACGCCATTCGAGTACATGGTACTGCTGACCATCATCGCTAACTGCATCGTACTGGCGCTGGAGGAGCATCTCCCCAAAATGGACAAAACCCCACTCGCCTTGCAGCTGGTAAGTTCTCGTCCAACTGTGAATCATCTGTGGATTTTTCATTTTATCTCGATACGTCTCGGATAGTCACCTCCAAATAATTACTCTCGTTTGTGAGCTGTGTCAGTCAAGTAACTTCCCTTTACCAAACACATGAGATGTAGACAAGGAGCTTTAACTATTATACATGTACTGGAGTGCGGACTCGTGACATAAAGCGTGCCGAGTGTGGAGCCATGCCAGTAGAGGCAAAACACCTAATTAACGCCGTAGTTATTATGTTACCACTTGTTCGTGAACGAAATTGACACTGTCATTATTTCACAATCGCAAGTCCGTTGTATTCTGTCCTTGCTGTAGCTCTCGATTTAAAAAAAAAAAATTGAATTAATTTGTTTACAAAAAAAGATTTACTAGACCACAATAGTGACCAACTCCGTGCGTGGTAAAGGACGCCAAGCATAGCAAAACAGCAACGCCTCTACTGCCATGGCGTCTAGTGTTTGCACGCGAGACACAGGGTGTTTTTTACAGGCGACGTCATGAGTCCGCACTCCAGTATAAATAGTATATGCTCCTTGGATGTAGAAGACTACTGAAATGAAGAAGTAACATTACTTTTTTTTTTTTTTTTAAGTATTGTCTTTATATGGTTATCTATTATGTTTTTATTTATGGTCCGATTTTAATCAAACTTCTCAGATATTATTTTCACAACAGAGCTGAAAAAACAAAAAGTGCATAATATTATGTGCGTGCCATTCTGTTTTGTAAGTTTTGGGGAACAATGGGCTTCTTGTATAAGAAAAAAAAAAAACAGTGAGAGGGAAAAATGTGAAATATCCCTACATGACATATTCAAGAATTTCTTTTAAAGATCTCTTCCACATGGAAAGCTGAAAATACGCAAGTTTTAGATATTATGCAAACCAACAATCTGACCAACTTTCCTGAAAATGACCTTGACATTTGGCGGAGGTGATAGATTTCAAAGACAGCCATTTCAGAGCAGCCAAAATGGTTTGGCGTTTGCCATGACAACCGTTTGAATTTTTTTTTTCGTTGTTTTGTTTTGTTTTCATTGTTCTCCTCTATTTTGACCATATGAATTCAATGGAAAGGTTAAAATTATCTATCTGCAATAATAATTAAGAAAAAAAATCACTTCCAGAACACTCCACTCTTCTTATACTCCCCCTTCCCCCTCCCCCACTCCCACTTCGACCCCCCCCCCCTCTCCCACCATCCTTTACAAACCTAAAAGTTCATACATAACTTCAAGGAATTTAAAACTCTCAGACAGCCTACGGTACTGATTTAGCAACTCACGGTCTTGCACGTCGTTTTTTCTAGAAAACACGAAAATTATATTTTTTCATTTGTTTCTTTGTTGATTATATTATGGGTTGATATCCGATATATTTTTATGTTCTTGTTGCCATCAACATCTGCTGTTTGTGTTC
The DNA here is from genome assembly GCA_038406235.1 of Peronia verruculata. Classification (NCBI taxonomy): domain Eukaryota; kingdom Metazoa; phylum Mollusca; class Gastropoda; order Systellommatophora; family Onchidiidae; genus Peronia; species Peronia verruculata. The sequence continues at coordinate 1,351,366 of JBCAUA010000003.1, read as the reverse complement.
TTTATCAAATATCTGTCGATTTATTAACCTGCAAGTAAGTCAATAAAAAAAAAAAAAAATGACAGTTTGTTCTCTAGTAGCAAATAATTTTTCATTAAGGACCAGAATTTTCTGAAGACTCTCGGGAAGAATAGATCACGTTTGGTGAAAAGGAAAATCCTTACCAAATAGCGCTATCACCATTTCCAGTATTGAGGGGTATAACTCAATTTGTTGGGTTTTTTTTTTTTTTTTCAAAAAATGGCGTTTGTCGCGTTTTGCCCTGAAATCCTCCAGTCTTGTTTGTAGATTTTTTCTAGGCCAAACCACGCACGTCTAATGTCATAACTGAGGTAGAGTGAACAGTCAAAGATTTCAATTTCAAAAAGTTTAAGACGTATGAACATTGTAATATTTATTATGAGTTGTTCATATCAAAATTTACTGCTACCTTATGCCAAAACGTCGAGATCCCTCTAAAAAGTTGTAAAATATAGTAAACATAATATAGTAAACTATATAGTAAAAAACTAATTAGCAATATAAAACACTGAATAAATATATGCTATATATATATTACATCTAATTACTGTTGTTCTTCATCTTTCATTTTTCAGGACGACACAGAAGTGTACTTTCTAGGAATTTTCTGCGTAGAAGCTTTTCTCAAGATAGTAGCATTAGGATTCGTTCTACACAGGGGCTCATATTTACGAAACATTTGGAACATTATGGATTTTATAGTTGTAGTGACTGGGTAAGTTTGTTCATATTTTTCTGTTTGAATCGCTCATTCGATTTTTTTTTTTTTTTTCTTTTTTTTAAATTGAAGAATGTGCCACGCAGGCGTTTGAATATATTGCAGTGTCTGTCACAGATGTCGGGAAATCTACAATATTTCATAATTCTTGTAAAACACTGTATTAATGCTTTTATTGTTGCACTAACTTAGTCCAGTTTATTAACTTGATAACCAGGCATTAAAAAATAAATAAATAAAATTGAATTTTCACGAAGGATTGGAAGTGGAGCTCTTTGAGTGGAGAAACAGTAACATACGTTATTCCGGGAAATTCGTGAGCTTTTTACACTTTGGTCAAAACATGGATCTGCGTGTTTACTTGAAAGAGAAAAGACAAAGTCATCAGGATATTGCTACGGAAGCTGGAGCAGATGAAGCCAGTTTGTCAATCATATAAAACACTGGATAATTCTCTTGCAGTGGTTAATACTGTCAGCTGGAAATTATGGTCTAAAAACTAAGAAGAGAACTAGATCTAAGTCTAAGCCGCTCTAGGCTGAATTGAGTGCGGCCATGGAGCCAGTTTAAATAACGATACTTTAAATTATGATAAAACAGCCTAGATCTAGATCTTGATATAGACGTCTAGTTCTACAGGCACAGCACAATTTTCAGACAGCAACTGATGTCAATGTGAAGCAGAACAGGGAGCACCATGATGATTCTCCTGTCCTCCAGTATGTCCTGGCATGATAAAGGTCAATTTGTTCAGCTGCTCGATGTGTTAAGTTTAGATCCTAGCTGTATCTTCAAAAAGTTCCTTCAATACTTTTATGTCTTGGTGCTTTATCATATAGAAATTGAAATCATTACCTAGTGTTAGACTTATAGTTGCCGCTCTTTGACAGTATTAAACCTGAGACAATACAGACAGTAGGCTCAGTAGCCAGTATGTCCGCAAATATCTATGATGATTGTCATTATAAATATATATATATGCAGTGTCCTCTTACATATGGAACTACCTTTAAAAGAAAAAAACAAACAAACAAAGCCATGAATTTTAACATTTAAACTGGAGATTGCAAGACATTATCTTTTGTGGAAAATGAATTGTTAAATGAAATAATGTTGCTTGTTGTTGAACAACAGAATAAGCTAATAGAATAATACAGAATTATAGGCCTATTTAATTTATCTTTTATAGATATTTACCTCTATAGCTTTTCTAGTAAATTGCAAAGTCTGTTTTAACTTTTAATCAACTTTCAGAATTTCAAATGCTGACACATATTTCTCAGAGAAAAAAAATTGACTTTTGTGACACTTTCCCTAAATAATTGTTGAGGTCAATAATCTGTCTTGAAAAATAAATGTTCTTTAAAACTCTATATTCTATATATGTTAATTTCAAAACAGGTTTTTGGATTTTATGTTTGAATCACTCGATCAGCCAGCAGTACGGGCACTTCGAGTTCTTCGTCCATTGAAATTAGTTTCTGGTGTGGAGAGTGAGTGAATTAGTCGCTAACAATGCCAATGGCTGGTGAAATGTTTAGAGTAGAAGCCCAATGGAATGATGGGGAACTGTTATTATGATTTTTGTAGTTTTGGCAAATTGTTTCCAAAGTGAAAGGAACCCAGAGACGGATGGAAGACAGTAGATTGAGGTGATAGTTTTATGTGTGATGAGATTTGTGTTGGTGGGTAGAACTCACAATGTTTTTATTTTTGTTTCCTCCCTCTTTATTTTGTTTATCAGGAGGTCTTGTTGGAGTCAGAAACACTTTTGTGATACCCAGCATAAGATTCTTGATTTCTAAATGCATTCAGTGAGACTCAAATTAAGTTGGTAAAATGTGAAAAGATTTACTCCTGGGCAGAAATTATTTTGCCAATTGTCTCGACGCCAGTCATAATGACTCGTAGGGTGTTGGACTCGAGTAGAGAAATCAGGAGTTGAATATGATGAAGGTGGTTTGATATCAGTGTTCTCATATATATACTGCCGAAACAGAAGGAACTTGTATCTGTGAGCAGATAACATGTATAACAAGATAGTATGTAATGAATATAATATGTACATACATAGATTTATTTGCTAAACTGTTACTTCTAGCTGATTTTTCTCCTGATTTTGCTAGTGCTAGGAGGGCATTACCATCCATCTTTTCAATCTGCAATATCTCTGACTCCAGTCAAACCACATGAAAGTGTATGAATTGAGGTTTTATATGATATTGACTAGTTAATTTTATGGAAAATACTACTCATTTTGACTGGCTGCGTGACAATTACACTCATCCTGATATTTGAATACATGATAGTTAGATGCAGATCACATCTCTGTAAGATCCTGCTGCTATGCTGGTGTGCAGGCAGGCAGGCAGTGTAACACAGGCCATTCCAAATGCTGATTATGTCAACAAAGAGTGTTTGAAAAGAGTTCATGATCACTGTGAAATACTTAATGTTATTTTTACTTGCTGCTTTTCCCATTCAGCACAGGAAGATGTGTGTATGTGTTCTGTCTGGATTCATAATACTATCTTAAAAGCAGTGTCATGATGGCTGTGACATTCCTTAAATTTGATGGGATAAAATTTAATAGGTGGAAGGAAAGACAGGAGCTATAGCAACTGTCCATTAAGTGTAATCATTTTCATGTCTTATCAAAAGAGAAAAATGTCTTTGTAATGATGAAAACTAATCTAAGTTCAATGTTATCAACTTAAAATGGATGGCAGAAAATGAAGATATCAGGGATGTCAAATTTTCTATTTTTGTAGGAAAATAGCCTTTTCGGCTGTCAGTAGTTTTTCCATTAGCCCCAGATCCGTTATTATTTTACCAGTAATGCACTTCAGTTTTACTAAAGACTAAGGCAAGAACTTTCCTACGTTTTGATAGAGACAGATTGACTTCCCTGAGATATGAATGTTAACAGCCCTTATAACACATCAGTTTGTGGGCAAAATATTTGTTGTACTTTTATGAGATATTTCTTGCTTTCTTTCACAGCAGGTTCATGGTTCAAAAAGATAAAAAATTCAGTTTGACATCAGATAGGAAAAGCATTTGTATAAATAAAAGTCCTATATCAAATTCCTGGTGGCCAACACCCGAAGACGAACAGAACCTATAATGTGCCATCAGTGCATCAGTGTCATATAGCCATACTTGATTTAAACTAATATTCAACATTGCTGATAAGCATTTTGAGAATGGGATGGGAATGATGTATAATTTATCACTGCAAAGCATATAATTGAGCCAGTTGACAGGAATGAATAGTACATTAGTAGGAGAACACATATTTGAAGCAACTGTGAAAAGTATTTAAGCTATCAAAAAATATCAGTATGTCTGTCCATCACTGAGTGTCAGAGCACAAACCCTATAATTTGACACTTGTCCGTCCGTCTCACAGGTTTATCACCTGGTTTGCGGCTTCTGGGTCCCAGGGTGAAATCGACCTGCGTACGTTGCGGGCGGTTCGGGTGCTCCGACCCCTCAAGCTGGTGTCTGGAATCCCCAGTATGTTTGTTATGTTGTAGTATAGCAGTGGTTTATCTTTAATTTTTCTCTTCTGAATGCATTTCTCATACTGTTGCTTTTTACAAATATTGCAATTATTAACACTGAAATATATTCTGAGGTGTATACTGAAGATTCAACTAACAATTTGCTGTCATGAAGAGTTCAATTTATTTAAGAAATCTCAGGGCATTTTGTAAGTCTCCTGTTGTATCTCACTTGAAATTGATATTAATGTTGAGACATGACTATATTTATGAACGAGTTAAATCCTTGTGTACTTTAATATCGTTATATCTTTTGCCTACTGTTTGATATTTAAAGATTGAAAAAGAGAAAAGAGTATGTAAATCACTGCTGTAATACAATTTACAGCTTCAGTTTTGAAAGGGAAACTTGCTGTAATTGATCTAGCATATTTGAAAGATTTTGCCTCAAGTCTCAAGTAAAGAAAATAAATGTAATTATCAGGAGTTTGCTGAAAAATAAGAACCGTGACCAAAAAAAAAAAAAAAACATTTATCATGGTTTGAATCTAATTTGTGTGCAATTCAAATGTCTCAAAGAGAGCAAATGTTCAGGGAATAGTTTCAGAAATTTTTGTGAAATGATGAAAAGTTGAATTTCTTACTGGAACTGGAGATATTCTGAGAATCTAGCAAAATTAATACTCTAGCAAAACAAATACTTAGTTGAAAAAAAGAAGTTTATTGAGACAATTGTTTTTATTTTTATTGCCCTTCAAATGGTTTTTAAAAAATTGTTTGAAAATAACAACTTTTGCCTTTTTTTCCATTGTTTTCATTATTTATGTTTTTCTTGGTCTCTTAAAAGTTAATTTGTCCATGTTGTGAGTAAAGATTCCATCTGATAATTTTGATAATCAGTTTGAATAATGGTATTTTTTTTACATTGCTGTAGAATGGTAGTGATAACTTAGTAGCGATTACTACTTTTATGCATGAAGATGAAGTAATTATTAAATTTGCAACAGTCTGAGCAGTGGCAAATTGCTGTTGTAGTCTGTTTGTAATATTGCTATATTAGTGATTAAAATTATGAAATTTTCTACAGAATGAGGCACATCTGAAGACCGTAACCAAGACTAAAAATATAATCAGAAATGTTAGGAGATATTGTTCAAGCAGATTTAGGCTACAGAAATATGAAGGGGAACATAACTTATCAAAGAGTTATTTGCCAGTTCCATTTGTAACATGGAAACTTTTTGGATTGAATTAATTGTTAGTTTACTCGAAGAGGAATATTGTCCATCAGAGCATGGTGCTCTAGTACTATGTCCAAGTGTTTCTTCACTCTCAGGATAGACATTTGTTTTTTGCAATTGCATTGGATTAGAAGGTGAGGATGACATGTGACCTTGACTTCGATTTCGTCTTGCCCAGGCCTCCAGGTGGTGCTCAAGTCCATCATCCGAGCCATGGCTCCTCTCCTGCAGGTCTGCCTTCTCGTTCTCTTCGCCATCGTCATCTTTGCTATCATTGGCCTTGAGTTTTACATAGGGATTTTCCACAATGCCTGTTTCAAGATAGGCGCACTTGGAACAAGTGAAGGTAATGTTTGAATGGCTACAAGAGAAAAAATGTATGAAGTGCAATGGACTTTCATAATCAAAGTGCATTTGCTCTTTACACTTTGACGATCATGAATCTACACATTGGTTCAACTTGGGTACAGAAAACTACCAAGAGGCAACACTTTGGCTCATTTGTATTCCTGCTTTTCCCAATTATGTTTCAGTGCTGCTGTATTTCAGTCCATTCCATATTCTACGTCCAGTTCCCTTTTCAATGTACATAACATGATCAGTTTTTTGTGAAAGGGAACCAGCTGTTGGAAATTCAGAAATACTGGTGTTGCAAAACATTTTACCTCTTGAAACAGTTTGGTCAAAACATGATCAAGGATGTCAAATTTACTACTTTAGTTGGATTTCCTATTTTTTGGCTGTCCGTAATTTCTCTGTTGGCCCAAATCCAGTTCTATTTACCATTAACGTACTTCAGGTTTACGTTTTGGGAAACGGTATGCCAGGAACTTTTCCCACTTTTTCATGTAGACAGATTGACATCCCTGCATGATATGCAACCCAGTCTGAGAGTTAATATAAAAGCACAAACAATTTAAGTTGGTCTCTGAAGGAGTAAAGGATTTGGCCTCAAGTGCAGTAAGTGCCATTTTAAACATTGCAAACATAGGGGCATGAGATGATACCTTTATGTCAGTTTTTATACCTGACTTAAACAGCTCTTTGCTAAATTTATTTAGCTGTACCAAACTGTTTGAATTTCATATGTTTAGCAGAGCATGTTGAACTGGGATTAGAAAAGCATGTTCTCTCAAAATGAAAGAATTAGATTTTTGTCATTTGGGGGCCAGTAAAATATCAAGAGTCCAATGAAACTGATTTTTTATAAGTTTCTATGTAGTTTTTCAATCTTAAGAATAGGTAAATCTCAGCTTTTCTCATTTATATCTAGCAGTAGTGATAGGTCGTTCAGAAAAGTAAAAAATTGCCATTCTATAATGCTTCTCATGTCATTGTCATGTGCAAAGTAACAATGGCATTTTCCAAGAAAGAGCCAAATTTGTCGTGTTCATATTGATCAAAGTTTATTAAGATAATTTTTTTTATAAAGAATTCTTATGCCTACAAATGTCAATAGATATCACTGAATTCAAGGCAAGTTTGATAGAAATTGTATAACTTTCAAAACTGATGTCTAAGGTGACAGCAGTATAGGACAAACTCCCACATTATCATGAAAAATTATTCACAGACTTTTATGGCTCTTTGGAATAGTTAGATCTTTTGATGCTGCTGAGGTTGAAGAAACTTTGACCATGCCTTTTTCAAACTTTTTCAGATGAAAACTTAGGAATAACTTTGAATGATTGCTTGATTTTTTTCTCAATAATGAAAACTAGATATGAGCTCATATGTGTACATATTTCCCTACTGTGAGTTAGAATCAATTAAAAATGTGTAATCAAAAACAATCATAAAACATGCCCTTTTATCATAACCTGAAAACTCAGCATCACAAATGAAAAAAAAAAAAAAATGGAACAGATGGCTTCCATCCCCAATTTTGCAAGTTCCTTTTACTGCCCACTGATAAATGATGTAAGGCTGTACCCTTACTCTCCCTCTCACAAGCAGTGGACTCCCTTTTGAATACTCCCAGCTAGGTCTCTCTCCTTTGCTTTCACCCAGAGACTAGTATGTGGTACTTCAGTCAGTTGCTTCAGCCCCCGGTTCTCTGTTCATAGCTACGGTTAGAATAAATTTAGGTCAGCATGAGCAGATCTGGGCTCTGCAGGCAGTCGAAATAACCAGTCATCATCATCACCTTTTTCACCCTGTATCAGGGTATAGGCCACTGCATCTTTCCACTGTAGCCCTCCTCTCTTCAAATCATCCCCCATCAGTGTTCTCCAGCTTGTTCGTGGTCTATCCAAAATAGCCAGTAACGGCTTATAATGATGATCTTCATTGTCTCTTTATTCATCTCTTTTTTTTTTTTTTTATTATCCTTTTTTTCAAATATATTAGATGACATTGACCTGGGGGATGAAGAGACTATACGTCCATGCTTGCCCGGTGAGGACACCAACGGATTCCAGTGTCAGGATAATATCTCCAAATGTGGGGGCACATGGAAAGGTCCCAATCATGGGATCACAAGCTTCGACAACATTGGCTTTGCCATGCTCACAGTTTTCCAGTGCATCACAATGGAGGGATGGACCAATGTATTGTACTATGTAAGTAGTCGATGTTGTGTACTTTGTAAGTAGCAGGCTACATTGAGGGAATAAAGCTATGAGAAAAAGGCAAGATGTGAAATTTTGGCTGCATGGCATTTTCAAAAATTTTCTGCAAAATTTTCCTTTGCATATGAAGGGCTGACAATTTACAGCCTTTTTGATAATAGGTAAAGTTTCATCAAGTGCCACTCATATTTGGCAGAAAAATTGATTTCAAAGATAACCATTTCAGAAAAGCCAAAATCAAAATTCAAGATGACACATTTGTCACGGTAACTGTTTGAGACAGTCATATTTTTTTTTTTTCACTGTTTGTCTCTAAATTGAACATGCTGAATTTGATGGAAAAGACAAGAATTGTCTATCAGTAATAATTTTTTTTAATGAAAAAATCATCCCCAGGTTTTGTCCCTTAATATTCTGTCATGACGTATTCCTGTATGTTTCCAAGATAAGTATCTAATCAATCAATGTTATTTTCTGTATACCTCCACAGACGAATGATGTCTTAGGAAGTACTTTCAACAATTTATATTTTATACCACTTATCATTCTGGGGTCCTTCTTCATGCTAAATCTAGTTTTAGGTGTACTTAGTGGGTGAGTATGATTTTTTTTCTGTATTCTGTGTAAGATTGTGAAAACATCTTTATGTTATAGATATTATCTTGTTGCTACGCTAAAGGCGTATCTTAGATGTAGGCCAAAATTGAATTGACCAATCATACTGGTCCTGTCAGTACCATCTATGTTTATGTGAGGGAAGATTTAAAATTTGTCAAGTAACTTTGAAAAAAAAAAAAAAAAATACAAACTCCCGTTAGTTTTGTTTTGGCACAACTCATCCAGTGACATAAGGCTTTTCCTGTTCTCTTGTTTTTTCTTTCTTTTTTCCTAAAAACCACCATAAAATGAGATAGGACATTAAGTTAGCAATGTGATGATATTGTGCCTCAAGAGAAAGTGTGTTTAAACATAATGATTGTTTTTTATAGAGAGAAAGGGCCGAGCATACTGGTAGGCAGCCACTGAAATATGGCTAGAAGTTTTAGGTTTTGTCTGCATTCTGCCTATGTCAGGTGATAGAACCATTCAAGTTTTGCATGTTCCATGTAAAAACATTAGCAGTTGCTTTCTTTTTCTTTTAATTTTTATTATTGGAACAATACAGACAACTCATGATATGAATCCATCGTTGTTTTTGTCTCTAGGATTTTGTCACTTTAGTTGCCAGAGAATATTTTCCCATATTTTGCACCTATATTCTTAATTATTTATCATTTCATTCATCATTTGGCCATCGTCTGTTGTCTTTGAGCATCGAGAGAAATGTTGTCCTTCATGCATCTGGTGGCATACAGCTGGTTTATTCTCCACATATCTTCCACTCCAGACAATCACCTTTTCCCCGGTTGTCCTCCAGTGCATATCAGAATTAATAATATTTAATATCTGTAATTATCTAACAGGAGCTAGAAATGCTGAATGCTCACTTAACTATCATTTCTTCATATAAAGTATTCAGTCTTGACATAGTGTGTTTTATACATACTCCATACAGAATTTGTAACTTTTTGTCTCATACCTGGGGCAGGAAATATATATGTGAGCATGACAAGTGGAGAATAAATAGATGTATCACGAAATATCACAAAACTGTTAAAGAAAATCATGGGTACGTCGATACTCAATACCAGGAGGGCTTATGGTAAAGCTTTACGTAACTTGAGAAGCCTATATGCATCCACTTTATTATCACTTGAAATACTCCAAAAGAAGCGGGCATTTCTTGAACGCAACAAGCAATTGCGAGCATTATTGAAATTCATTTCTGTCATCAGTGATGCCCTCATCAAGCCAAGCAATGTTTCTTCACTCTGTCTTGTTCTGGTGCTTTTGGTGATGTTTTTGTCTGTATTCATGTCTGTGTGACGGTATCTTGCATATAGAATGCTGCTCATCAGCTGTGAATGAACCTGACTTTCTGAGGACAAACAAAATTCATTGAATTTTATTTGATCTTCTTTTATCTGTGCCAAACAGAGAATTTGCCAAAGAGAGAGAAAGAGTTGAAAACCGAAGAGCCTTTTTCAAACTTCGCAGGCAGCAGCAGATAGAGCGTGAACTCAATGGCTATCTGGAGTGGATCTGCAAAGCAGGTAATTATTCTGTGTTACATTGACTTGAATCAAATTTGAATTGAATGTCCATTTACTTTAGTCCTCTGCATTGCACACTGACATATTTTGTTCACTTTTGAGAGTAACCTCAGATGACTGAAATCTGAGAACTTGCCTGGTGTTTTACTTAACAAAATAATTTACAAGTGCAAACCTTTACCGCACACTAGTATTCGGTCAGACAAAAATGATCTCATAAGACGAGTAGGAAAACTCAATCCTTCTGATAGCAGTGCTATCAATTTATTGTAGAAGCTGCTCTGGGTCCCATTGGGTTAAAAGAGGATTAGCACTGTTGTGATGGTCACAGCCATTGCCTGAGCCCGCTGAGCAGAGCACTGATCATTGCATTGTTTCTTTGACATAGCCATGAGATATCCATTATTTACTTTGTGTGTACTATGTGAAAAGAATTTTATTGCCTAAACAGCTAACACAACTAGTTGTGTAATCACTCTTAATTTTTATTTAGAGAAGCTCTATATTTATGATGGGAAACACTTTTACGTTACGTTACGGATGGAGGTTGTCTTGATGGTTCTTTGTTTTAAAAAAAAATATTTTTAAAAAAACAAACCTGTTTCAAAAACTCCTGTCTTCACTTTTGAGAAAAAATTAAAAATAAAAAAAAGTAAAAAAAAAAAAAAATACTATTAATAATAAAGCCTGTCTTAAAAAATCCTGTCTTCACTTTTTGGAGAGAAAGAAAAAAAAAAAAAAATGTGTTAAAAGGTCTTCCCACATGAGCGTATGAAGGTGTCTCTGCGTTGTCTTGGTCTCCCTTGCTATTTCTGCTTGGTATGTTCAGGTCCCTATTGTCCCTGTCTCCTACTCTACTTTTCCCTGCTCTATCTACACAGGGATGACCCCCTCGGCCTTTATTTCCTATTTCCCTGGTAAAACACTTTTAGTGTCGAGACCCAATTCTCAAATTTCCAAAATGGGTGTAACAGCCTTGTTTTTTAATTTGTTCACGCTCCTGTACAATTCACAGTACACAGTTAGCAGTTTATAATTCTTGCAGAGATGATATAGTGTATTCATCTTTACATTTATTCAGACTTCTTCAGCTAAAATGCTCTGTGATTAAGGATCACAAAGATATCGCATTGATGCTGTTTTCAATTTTCTGTTACAGAGGAAGTGATATTGAGTGAAGAAAGAACCACAGATGAGGAAAAGCTAAAAATCATAGAAGGTGAGAATTGTGGCTTTGCTGAGGGTCTGTTATCTAGGTTCCTGGAAATGACTTAATTTACCTGTGATTTTACATGTAAAAAGCAAGCTGTTGTAAAATATTACCTTTGCTTTTGCTTGTATTTTTCATGATGTTTTGTAACTTCGTTTGCCCCAGTTTGTTGTAAAAAAAAAAAGAATGCAAATTTGATAGACTGATGTGTTAAAGATAAAATAGTTTTCACTGCCCGAGCTTAAGAACGAATTTAGTGGCAGTGGAGAATTCTAGTAAATGATTGTTGCTTCACCTGATATCTGGTTTCTCGCAATATGATGGCAAAATTCCCTTACTGGCATTAGAATGTTCTCTTAAATTGTCTGACTACATATATATGTTTTGCACCCATAGCAAATGCTGAGTCGAAATCCGTTCCAGGTGATCCCGAGTTATGGCCGTTAGTAACTGTTTTTCCAACTCAAATATCACATTTTTTTCTTAGGTTAGAAAAGGATGAATTTCCAGTTTAACGAAAAGAACTAAAAGCTTTTTGTATCTCGGTCAGAAAAGAGTTAAAAACGGCCGTATCTTGAAAGCTCCCGGCACAACTTCCAACTCATTTGACCTGGGTGTGAAACATATGATATTATACTGTCTTTTTTTATGTTATCTTCTCTTAACTTTGGTCTTTATCTTATCTCTTCTCAGCATACTGTACCTTTTTTTAACTTATCGTATTTCATAATCCATTTGGTAATTTTGGCTTACACTCTCTAGATTATTTGACTTATCATACACTGTAGGTAGGCCTGATTGATCTTTATTTGTGGGAAGAATATGTGGATTGTGCTGTTGGGATGTTTCTTCAGCTCTTTAATTTGTTTTTGGGGGGGTTTTTTTGCAGCTCGCAGGCAGGCAGCAGCGCGGAAGATGAAACAGCTGAAGGGGGAGGACACTGACAACGATAACGAGCAGAACGATGATGACTTACTGGCGGCCATGACACCAGGTAGTTGAGCTGCACTTGTTGTTTTAGCCCTTTTCCACATTGATGTTTGTTTGTTTTGTGTTGGGGTTTAACGACACATCAGCACAATTACGGCTATATTATATCAAACATGGTAAGATATGTTTACTTGTCAAGAAGAAGAGAGGAAATAGACGAGGACAGAAAACAGGAGCAAGGAAAGAGAGAAGAGATGTCTCCCCAGGAATGTCAAAGATGGCACTCCATCGGAGATACCCCACCGATGACAGACCTGCAGGTGGAAGCAGAGAACCTACTTATAAACCCCGGGTCTCCACTGGGGCCCACATTGATGTCAATGTCAACACAAACATATAATAACAGTAGCATCAATGATGAAAGACATGTTGAATATTTTGGTGTGGCAATTTTTGATAGCAACACAAATGTGTAACGAAAATGATTATACCAGGAAGATATTTGAAACACATTCTTTCAGGTCTTGACACACTTTACAAAACTAAGATGTTTCTGGCACACACAGAGCAAATTGTAATGTTTCCCGACAGACGCAATGTAGACCTAAATGTAATGTCTCTCACTCTCAGGTCCACACATACCATATTTAATTTTTTTGTTCCCCAGTTGTCATTGTATCTTAGCAAATTTGAAGATGTAAGAAAGAGAAGCAGTTCATTAACATATGTCTCGCACTCAGGGCAAACGAGTCAGAAGTCGCACCAGGAGATTTCACGTCACGGCCGTTTTTAATTATTTTCTGACTGAGATACCAAATATCAGACTGTGAATGGCTGTTCAATGGAGTCTTGAACTGCCTCTTCCATAAAGACTGCTTTGAGACTTTCCAACATTGTAAAAGATGACTTCAAATGAGACGAGATGTCATGTAGGCCCAAGTAAGTCGTAACTCACTGGCACCAATACCTTTATGACCTAGCTAATGAGTCGCAAGTTACCCCAGGCAGTCACAAGTTACAGCTGTTTTTGACTGTGTTCCAACTCAGATATCAAATTTGCCTTTTCAGGATAGAAAAGATTGAATTTTCCTTCTGTGGAATACAAATTAAAAATTTTGTATCTCAGTCAGAAGTAGTTAAAAACAGCTGTTATTTGAAATCTCCCCAATCGACATCCGACTCATTTGCCCTGTATGCAAGACATTTGAAAAAGTCATTATTGCTTCTGTGTTTGAGATAGCACTGACTTTTTCAAATAAATCAGATGAGCTATTGAAATGCAGGGCAGTGAAGAAAACATAATGACCTTGAACACTTTTTTAACGATTGAAATTTTCAAACCTGACAAAAACTGTACATCCAAACAAAACATGTTATTGTCCATCTTGTCCGTTGTGTGGTTCTGCTTTTTAGTATAAAGAATATGCAAAAACTGTATGAAAATGGTATAGAAGTCATGGCCAATCTAAACTCTTTGGAAGTAACAAAAAAAAAAAAATAACATCAAAGATTTGTAACAGTGGTATTTTTCAATATATGGGAAAACACCGTGGAACTTCACTACGGTTACACCACATACATGTCATTGTGCCCTGCACATAAAACAATTCCATCGGAAGTTAACCAGGTGCCTTAGCCAACAAAATTTGGATTATCTGAAGAGAGAATTACTTGAGAATAATTTGCCCTCACCATTGATGTAATTGTTACCATCCTTCTGTGGAAAAATTAAATCGCAGGGGTTGTGTTTAATGGTTGTTGAGCATCACATACTAAATTTTTGAGTGCAAACATTCCCATAATGGTCATCAATGAGTTAATATGCCTTTAATGTTATGAATTTGATCAGGTGATGGGCTTCTTTCAACACTACAAAAGTTATACTGACAACTAGTCTTTGGTACAGATTAAGAAAAAAATCATGTCAATAACATCTCACAGGTAGGCCTAAAGAATTCATGATGAATTTCAGGAACTAGCAGTGTCCATTCTGCCATCTCCTAAACAACTTCTCTAACTACCAGTCCTGTGCTCTAAAGTTCTTTATAGTAGGGAACCCTGTGGAAATATTCACTGTATAATGCCAAGCACAGTGTTTCTGTAAACTGTTGTCCCAGTTGAGAGAAGGGAGAAAGCAGGAAGTAAATTCCTGGTGATTCAGTGAGGCAAAGGATGGTGGAAATAATGAGCACCACTTATTTACAAAGGCAGAATCTTCTCAGACATCCACAGTCCAGTATCGATCAACACTTCAAAGATAACTAAATCTAGAATAGAGGAATACCTAATGAGATTGTGTAATTAATCCCTTTGTGACAGAGGGTTTCCACTAATTTAGCCCTGCTCTCAGAGAAAAGTGACTTTATGATGTCCTATTTTTTATTATTAGATAAACTTGTGATGTCCGTCACATACAAGGGTCAAGAAAGTAGCAATAATAACAGAGAGCAGTTATATAGCGCTTATCCACGTACAGTCGTGAAGCCCTTGCAATCTGCTATAATTGTGACAGACCAAAAGGAGGTATTCACAAAAATGTTCCACTTCCTCGGAGCATACAAAAGAAGCACTCATATCCTTGTCAGAGGATAGGATATAGTGAAGAAAACAAATAGTACATAGCATATAAAAATAATTACTTTAATGAGAATATTGATTATAAATGCACCCAGCTGGAAATGTGGTTGATGATTTCAAAGATGTGATCATAAAATCTTTCTGTGAACATAATTTCCTAAAATTATGTGGTAGTCAACTGGATGGCTGCAATTTTCAGTAAGCTGCATAATATTGTTACCCAGTGTTTGCCATGCATTTTAAGACTAGCTTGGATTCAACAGAGATATTTCCTGGTTTTTTGTGAATCTTTGAGTGTTGGGAAGTGCTTGAGTTCCTTTCAGGAAAGTTTCCAAAGATTTCTTTTTAGTGGGTAATTATTCTGGTCATCAGGAGTTATTGTTTTGTTATCAATCATTTAAATTTCTTGTGTTAAAGATGTAAGTTCTGTATTTTGAATCAAACTGTTTGAATTGTTATGTTAGAAATTTTCTGCTTTGTCTCTTATCTGTGATGATTAGATATGGCAAAATGCTCCCACAATATATTTATGGTCCCTTTTGACTCTTTGTCAGACTTTTATTTCATTCTGCATCGTCTTATCTTGTGCCTACAAATGTCTGGCCTCCAGAGCAAAATGAGTCGCAAGTCGCTCCGGGCAATCACAAGTTACAACCGTTTTCAACTATTTTCCAACTCAGATATCAAATTTTTCTTTTCAGGATAGAAAAGATTGAATTTTCCTTTTGTGGAATACAAGTAAAACATTTTGTTATCTCATTTGGAAAATCGTTAAAAACAGCTGTAATTTGAAATCTCCCCAATCGACTTCCGACTCATTTGCCCTATTCGCGAGATGTAATCATACATTATCTTTTATTTGTTTTTATCTTTTGCCATCACCTCTTTTCTCTTCTCTTATTTTCTTGTATGTACAGTTGTTTACCTTTTCCAGTCTCTTATCTTATAGGGAAAACAGTACATAACATTTCATAGGCAAAAAGACCAGTGTTTTATCTATTTTACTGACATTCGTGTCTTGTTTGTCCTCAGCAGGCAATTCATTCACCAAAAATTTGAAGAAGAGAAAAGCCAATGGCAAGTGTGCAAATTTCTGGAGAGCGGAGAAAAGATTTCGCTACTCCATACGACGGCTCGTCAAAAGTCAGCTGTTTTACTGGATAGTAATAGTCCTGGTGCTTCTCAACACACTGTCTGTGGCATCAGAGCATTACAACCAACCAGACTGGCATACTCAGTTTCTGTGTGAGTACAACTAACTGCCTCAGTCACTTATTTTCTGTTCATATTGCTTGCATGCATGTGTTCTGAGAGCATGTGTTGTGTTGCGTTGGGGTTTAACGACACATCAGCACGATTACAGCTACATGGTGTCAAAACACAGTAAGATACATTTACACGTCAAGAAGAGAGGAAAGAAAGCAGGACAGAAGACAGGAGCAAGGAAAGAGAGAAGAGATGTCTCCCCTGGAATGTCGAGGATGGCACTCCATGGAAGACACCCCACCGTCAGCAGAGAACCTACTTATAAACCCTGGGCCCTCGGGGGGGGGGGGGGGGGCCTTCTAGGAA
>JBCAUA010000003.1:1312766-1334858 GCA_038406235.1 Peronia verruculata | reverse complement strand
CCCTCCCCCCCCCCCCACCCCGAAAACAATCATGATATGTGCAAAACATGGTGTTATTCGTATCTTAATGACAAAACTGTTACTTTCTGCGCAAGTTTATTATCACTTTCTCTTTGTAAACATATCCCCCTATGAATTTTTTTTTTTTTTTTTCAATATAGCAAAAGATTCTCAGAGTAACTATGTTGTTGTGTAAGCACAGTTTCAATAGCTGTTCATAAATTGAGATTATAAGGACAATCAGTTTTTGTGTAGAATGAGAGCTAAGTCTATAATTTTTTATTTTTTTTTTTAAGTCTGTAATTGTGCTTGTTTCATGTGTGTGCAATGTGACAAAAAGTACTTTTTGTGTAAGTTTGTTGTCTTTCTTGGTTTGTCAGTTTATATTCAGAGAACAGTCTGTTTGTCTCTGACCCACAGACTTAGATATGAAACTATGGTTATAATTGTGATAAATAAGCTTTTTATCACTGACACCATGTTGGCTTTACTGAATGTTTCTTCAAAATATTTTGGGCAACTTTTGCTGACTATCCACAAAGTATGGACAGTGCTCTGTATTTTATATCCATGAGCTCAGGATTAAATATTTGGTTTCCATGCCAAAAGAACATGCCCAGTCTTTGTTTTCGACATCATAGGTAGAGAATTTGATGGGCATTTGGAAATTAATGAAATTAGGGATCAATTATGAAAACAGGATCAGTTGAGTCAATTTTGATACACAATTTTCAGAGGACAGTGAGAAATTTTTTAACATTTTTTATTTGATCTAATTTCAGATATATCAGAATATGCCTTTCTGGGTCTGTTCATATTTGAGATGTCCATCAAAATGTATGCACTGGGTGTGCGCATCTATTTCCAGTCGTCTTTCAACATATTTGACTGTGTGGTAAGTGACAGTCTGTGCTCTCTAGCCATTGTGTGGCTGGCTGACTGACTGAATGAATAAATGGATGGATGGATGGATGGATGGATGGATGGATGGATGGATGGAGGAATGGATGGGCGAGTGATTGAATGGATGAATGAATGAATGAATGAGTGATTGAATGGATGAATGAATGAATGAATGAGTGATTGAATGAATGGATGGATGAATGAATGAATGGATGGATGAATGAGTGATTGAATGGATGAATGAATGAGTGATTGAATGAATGAATGAATGAATGGATGAATGAATGAATAAATGAATGGACAAAAGAAGGAATGAAATTGGAAGATCATAAGTCTATGTTCTGGCAAAAGCTCATGGGTTTGAATACCAGAAAATAGTTCCAGCAGATCCAGAATCATTTTAGTTTGATGCCTATATCTAGAATAATCAAGATTTTGCATTCTGAAGAAAATGTTCCATGAGGTACAGGGACTGCCAAGTAGATTTCAGTGCTTTATTATGGAACTTGGAAAAGTTTTTACATTTATGTGTCAAATGAGATCTGTAAAGCTGAAAAGATGTGGTCTGTATGCTTTCATCTCTATCATGATTTGAGTATGGCGCAGATATTCTTGGGCCTATAGCTCATTTGAGTAAAAGCAACTATACAGAACTCGCAGATCTAATCTGCCACACTGATTTCAGAAATAGCTGAAGAGAACTGCTCTTGATCTTAGACTACATGTATCATAAATACTGTATGAGGTTTGCCTTGAATGCTTTAGTTTACCAGAGGCTGTTCCTTGTTGCCAATTATGCACAGGTCATTAATTAGTGGGTACAACATCAAAGGTTATCTATGGATATGTGAAATTAAATTAATAATCCTTATACCAATTGATGATCCTATTTGATCGAAACTCCACGACTGATTCCAAAAAAGAGGACACACTAATCTTTAAGATCTTTTTGAGATTTGCCAGAATGCTTAAGATTTTTACCTTACCCAGATCTCATTGTTTTCTTGCACAGGTCATAGTGGGTAGTATAGTAGAGGTCATCTGGTCAGAGTTCAAGAGAGGGTCATCCTTTGGCATCAGTGTGCTCAGAGCTCTTCGTCTGCTTAGAATATTCAAAGTCACTAGGTGAGTTCTAGACCCCTTTCTCCTCCATTTTGTTTCATTTTGTTTTAGTTTGTCTCTGTTTTTTCTTAAGATTTTATATAAAGAAAAAAAGGGATATGGGGAGGGGAGGGGAGGAGAATGGAGATAATAAACAGAGGAGCTGGCTTGGCTGGGATAGTATGTAGAAAAGACAAAATAAACCAAAAAATGTGGCACCTGGATTTGGTGAGCAAATATGTGAATTAAATATATGTGAATTCTCTATCAAGGATGTCAAACTTCCTACCTGAAAAAGAAAATAAATTTATGACTGCCACCAGGGTCTGTCGGTCACACTTTTTTTGTAACCTTTTTAAATAGAGCTACTTCCATTTTCACATCTAAACTGTAAGAATATGTCATGGAAACAGAAAGAGTGCAATATTTTCTTTTTTTTTTTTTTAATGTAAAACAGACTGGCATCCGTGGTTACACAGAGAATTGTCATTAGAGAAGAGAGCAATGGGGTTTAATTTGTGTGTGTGTCTGTGTGTGTGTATTTTTTTTTTTTTTTGTTCATTTGTGACAACTCGGCTTCTGTTTCAGTTTGGGTCAGCTGGCAAAGTTAGACTCATTATATGGATAGAAAGTCCCCTTACATCCTGGTTTTGTTACAGTTTTCGTCATTAGTAAAGCTAGACCAGTTATTTTTATAGAAAACCTCTTTACTATTGTTACAGTTTTGGTCATTAGTAAAGTTAGACCAGTTATTGTTTTAGAAAACCTCTTTACTATGGTTACAGTTTTGTCATTAGTAAAGTTAGACCAGTTATTTTTATAGAAAATCTCTTTACTACTGTTACAGTTTTGGTCATCAGTAAAGTAAGACCAGTTATTGTTATAGAAAACCCCTTTACTACTGTTACAGTTTTGGTCATTAGTAAAGTTAGACCAGTCATTTTTATACAAAACCACTTTACTACTGTTACAGTTTGTATCACACCAATCAAAACTGAAAGAAAGTCCCACGGCCTCTGTTACTACTTTGGTAATTTGTTAAGTTAGACCAATGGTATTTATAGAAAATACAATTTTGGTCATTAGTTTAGTGAAACTAATCATATTGATAGAAAGTCCCTTACATCATTTCTTTTTTTTTAGACCTTTAATGACATATATTTAGAGCTACTTAACCCAGGGCGTATGTTGACACACTCATAAGAATAATATCAAAAGACTACAAGCTAAAGATGTTATGGGTGTTTCTTTTGGGGGAGTTATTTAAGCCACAGGTTTTAAAAGACCATCAAATGTTCCATCAGCACCAACAATCACAACTTGAAATTGAAACTTGTCTTCCGATAATACTACTATTTAAAGCTACTCTGGAACCTAGAGGGTTAAATCCTATTGTATGATCAATTATTTTGTTCTGTAAGAGAGTTTGCCCACTTCCATATATTACTGCCATTTGCTGCTCTGTCCACAGATACTGGTCATCTCTGAGAAATCTGGTCATCTCCTTGCTCAGCAGTATGCGCTCCATCCTCTCCCTTTTGTTCCTCCTCTTCCTCTTCATCATCGTCTTTGCCCTCCTCGGCATGCAGCTCTTTGGTGGAGAGTAAGTACCACATTTGAAATACAGCATCTTAACATTTGCACACTAGTTTCAGAAGTAATCCAGATGTCACAGCATGCAATTTCAGTAAAGATTTTGAAATCTGTGTGATAGAAACATTATTTAAAATGGGACCAAAACAGATGAATTCCAAAGACTGATAATAGTAAATTGACATAAATTGGATGATTGTGTAATGGGTGGCAACATTGTTATAGGCCACATGCCAGTTCTTATATATGCTATATATAAATAACAGACAATATAAGAATTATATTTTCAAACTTTCTTGATTCTTTCCTTATTTTTCTTTTTCATTGTTAAAAATGTAATGTATGCTCAAGAAGAATCAATTTTGTTGTGTTTTTCTTAAATTGCTTTCAAGGAAACACATATCACTTCGCAAAATTAACTTCACAAAGATTTCAGATGAGATTTAAACCATCAGGCAGCCCATCAAAATTATCTGTTAGCAGCCCATTTAATTCTTCCTGTACTCCAATACATGGCATTTTTTTTCTCATGCTTGCATGTAATTTTTGTATGACTATTTTCTCCCAGGATGAACTTTGAGGATGGCAGGCCATCAGCCCATTTTGATACATTCCCAATAGCTTTGCTCACAGTGTTTCAGGTAAGAACTTTTCTAATGTAGTCTTCTCTTTTTCACAAATAAAAAAAAAGTAAAAAAAAGTAAAAGTCCCATCCCTTGACCCCCCAAGAGGGGAAATTGGCTTAGCCATTTGAGACCACGTCACCTCATTGCAGCGCCACTGTACTACCCCTGATATACATCAGGTACCCGTTTTATAGATGGTGGGCTGAGGAAAATTGTGTGTTAAGTATCTTTCGTAAGGGTACAGTATGCAACCATTGCGATCTGAACCACCGACCTCTGCTTCCAAAGGCCGCTGCACAAATCACTGAGCTAACACGCCACAAATGAGTAACACATGGAGAGAGAAAGAACTAATTCTTAAAGTGCTGTAAATAAAATTTACAAACAAGGAGATTACAAGTTCAGTTTTAGCTGTTGGAGCTTGATGCTTGTTGGATTTTGTACAGCACTTCATTTTTTATTAGTTTGTTTTTCATTGATTAGTTCATCATTATGTTGATGTAATACAATGGATGTATATAACAATGGATGACTTGAGAAGACTCTTGCTTGAATTTTAAACTTGGCATGTAGTGGAGATTTTTTAAAGCTGTTTGTACCAAAGAGAACCTTAAGAGACAGAAAAGTGAAAGGGAAAGAGAAAATTTGGTGGAGAAAGCAAAAGGAGGAACTGAAAAGAAATATGCAGTCATAACTACCAAAAACAAAACAAAAAAAATTCAATAGTGGGAAAAGTCCTCAGTGAAACAGAGCATTTGAAAAGACTAGCAACAGAATTTTTAGAAGCAAATTCACCTTTTTGGTTATCATTTTTAGAGAGCTGAAGAACTTGTAGTTGATCAGTAGATAGAAGCATACTGTAATTTTAGTCATATACAGCTGTGTCCCAATATACTGTGTCCCAATATACATCTTACTGTTTTCTTTATTTTGCTGGAAAAGAAACAAATGATGCTGAAAGTATGTCCCTGTCTGATTTTGCTGTGGGCACTAAAGTACGTTCCTGGTTGCATGTCTGTATCCATAAAATGCAATCACAATCAAAAATGATCTTCACTTTATGTGAAACAAAACTGTTGTAACGGGATTATTCAAGTTTTAAGAACATGATTCACATTGGAAGTTATTTGATAAGAACTGACTTCAATGTACGATGGCACGATCTTAACCTGCTGTACTGCTCAGTTTGTTAACATATGAAATTGTATTTGTTGTTTGTGCAGATTTTAACTGGTGAAGATTGGAATGAAGTGATGTACAATGGCATTCAAGCACACGGTGGCATTGATGCGTCAGGGATGCTCTACGCCGCCTACTTCATCGTCCTGGTGCTATTTGGAAACTGTATCCTTTACCCGAGAATAAGCCATTTGTCTACAGATCTTTGTTCCTGTACATTCTATATCAGCTGGTGCCTCAAAGATATTTATTAATAAGAGCAACCAGCCTCAATGATTCCTATGAAAACCTTCATTATTTCTACAGCAAAAGCTCAAGATTATGTACAGTTGGATTACATGATGTCATCAGTTACTTTAACCATCCAAAGGCCAGCATTTCAGATATGATGATGTGATATCAGAGAATGATTTAGTATAAAAGTTGAAAGCAAATGAACAAGCTTGCCTGTTTAGGGAAATCAATGGTGGAGATTTCATAACTTGGGATGCTTAGGTTTTGTCAATCTTGTTGGATTTCTTGGCCTTGGATGGCTATCTTTATAGCACATGCACAGTTTCTGCCAGTCACCATTCTATAGTTAGATGTGTTGACCAAACCAGAAATATTGATCCAGTTTTATTTAATATTGTTAGACATAATGTAGGAATTGATTTAAAAATATGTAGACAGGCAAAGTAGTAAGATTTTGTATGCCATGTTAATGATTGAGAAGTGTGAAATGCTTACTATTTTCCACCTGAGATACCAACATTTTTTTTTTTTTTTTCATGTTAGAAAAAGTTGAATTTTCATTTTGTGGAAAACAAATAAGGTGAGTTTTTTTTTTTCACACAGCCTTAAACATAACAGGGAGAAAAGATATATTTTTCCTTCACCAAACTCTCAGACACACTGCTGAATGTCTTCTTGGCCATCGCTGTGGACAACTTGGCAAATGCCCAGGAGCTGACTGCTGCTGAGGAAGAGCAGGAGGAAGAAGAAGCTGTGGTATGTGATCTATTTTGAGCAATTCAGAGAAATATCACATTTGCCACAAATTTTTGCTGCAGAGTGACATGGTTCAGTTTCACTTTCATAGCAACTTGGTTTTCAAACATTTGGCCAGGTTTTTTTGTGTGCGTGTGTCTTCTTTTCCTGTAATGGCTGAATGGCTCATATGATACCATCTTCATGTTTTTGTTACATGTGTATTTATTTTCATATGTAAGATATTTTGATATAAGTGCTGCTGAATTCTTTTAGAGTCTGCCTTGACAAGGTAAATTCTGATGAATTTCTACTATGTTATTCCCTTTAATTTTAGATCCATCTCTGCAACTTTCATTGAAAACAACATCTCTGATATTAAATAGTGGAGAAAATTTAGTGGTAGTGTTGTTACATCCTTATCAGAGAATGACATGATTAAACACACAATCCAGATAATGTAAAGCTGATAAGTTCATCATTTGTCATAGCATGCATCAGCATGAAGTAATTGTGCCTGTTGGGAGAAAGTGATCGCATCGCCCAGTTCTTGGCAGGTTTTTCATTCATCTCTTGATCATTATTTACCATTGGGCTTCGGTGTTTCTAATATACTTACAGACTTTAAAAAAACAACACTTGAAAATGATTCTACTGACAGACTTTAGAAATGCAACACTTGAAAATGATTCTATATGTCAAGTGTTGGGTTTTTTAAGTCCATCAGTAGAATCATTTTCGTGTGTTGTGCTTTTAAAGTCCGTCAGTATATATATGGAATGAAGCAACATTTTGCTGTGTTTTTTTTGTTTTTTTTTAATCATTTTTTTTTAATACGTATGGGCATTTTTTTTTTTTTTTACACAGCTAGATGTTAAGCTGTCAAGGGCTCGAGATCTTTATATTTGCAATACCAGAATGTCAGGCACTGTCTATCAAACAAGAAATACCTTATGCAGTGATAGTTTGTGATAAACAACAAATTCAGAACACAGCATGAATGCAGAGCAACATTATCATTGTCGTTGTATTTTGTGCAATGTATTCAATTCAAACTTCACGTTTATCCCATCATATTTGCACCATCTGTTCATCATGTCTGTCACTCATTTCTCCAAGTTTGCCTCTTTTGTTTCTTTTTGTCCATTTTTATTGTTATTCTTCATAGTCATTGGTCAAATAAAAGACAAAACCATATATTTTTTTTTTTAATTTGAAATTCTTTTATTAATTTTTTTTAAAGAAAGAAAGTTGTCTTTTTTAAATAATTGGAGCCATCTTTCTTGGCTTTCCAAAACAATTTTTAGATGTGGCCATATGTTCCGAATGGCAAATTTTTTGGGCATAATGTACCCATAAGCTTTCTGATGCACTGTTAAATAGAAACCCAACCCAACAATATCTACATTTTCTTAGGTGCGTTTATCAGTTCTTGTTTATGCATCATCAAGAGAACTTATTTAGTATCTATCAGAACAAATTAAAGAAACAGTATTTTCATTTTACTGTCTTGGTGTCCATATCGTTACATTTGTTTTTCTATAGTTATTTTATTGAATGAAATTGAAGTACAAAGTGTCTAGAATTAGGGAGAGGGGAATACTTGACACTTGTGTCTTTCTAGACTGTTATTTTGTTTTTCATCTCTGGCCTTTCAGTTCATCAGTCACAGATTGGCCGTTCAGTATAATTATTAACAGATGTCATCACCATCAGCTAGCAGTATTATGTGACAGAATATTTCACCTGGTACTGTTCAGGCACTATTGATCGATGCCGACATGATAAATCTAATTTCAACAGCATTGCAGCATTGTTGTCTGTTTCTTATTTGACCAATCTATATCATCATAGTTATTGTTGTTGTTGTTATTGTTGTTGTTGTTGTTCACACACTCTCTGCTCATATCTGCACATCAATGTTGTCCATTTGTGTTGTGGAAGAGGGAAATGAATTTTCATGGAAAATATCACATGTAGTGGATCCTGCTGTTCATTATTTGTTTTATCTTCAAGCAAAATGTTAATGAAATTATGTGGGATTCCCCCTTCTCCCCTCCCCCCTCTCCCCCTGCCCCTTCCTTTCCTTTTTGTTCTTTATTTGTTCAGATATTGATTTCTTTAAAAACATAATACAAAAATTGAAATCATTATTACTACATTTATCTTGTTCAAGACACTTTATCACAGAGAAAATGAAGTTATGGTTAATTTAACATATGAAAACCATAATAGAATGGAATGGGAGGAGTGTAATGCTCAGATATTCTCACTGTTTTCTGAGCCCCAGATTGTCACCAGAGATCTGAACGAAGAAATCTTCATTTTATTTATTTGTTTATTTTTAAATCCGTACATTTTGCTTGAAGATACTGAAGAAATGGTGGAGGGAGTTGTTTGTTTGTTTTTGGTTTTTTTTTTTTTTTTTTGTTGTTTTTTTTTTAGCCAAGTGTCTTTTTCATCACCAGACAACTTGTCATAGTACTTGCATATTTGACAGCATATGTTGATGTCTGTTCTATCGGGCATATTCACTGTTATCACTGAATGGCGAAGATCATCCCTCACATTGTCCTTTTCGTTTTTGACTTGTCCAACATACCTTTTAACATAATTTTGTTTCGTTCATGCTTTAAAAGGGGGCTGAACTCTTATGCCGATCTTGCTTGGCATGATACTAAATGTTTCTGTCGTCTGAATGAATCATCAACTTTTGACATTCACATGCACTATCGCTGTCCTACCTGCCACCAGCATCTCATCAATTCATAATGTGCAGTGAATCAATTATTAGGCATTGACCAGAACTTTGCCAGATTTTTCAGAATTTTGCTGCCAACTGAGAGAGCTGCGATTGCATGGTGCCAAGTCTTTTTTTTTTTTTGGTCTCTCTCTCTTTCTTTCTTTCTTTCCCAATAGCTTATTTTGTCACTCTGTCTTTCTGTTTGTTTTTCCTCCAGCTTTTATTTAATGCTATCTTTCTTGATTGATTTTGTTTTCCTTCTGTCTCGCAGAGTGGATCTTTGTTTTGGAGAACTGAATCGTTTGTACTTGATGGCTTCTATGCTGTGTATCTGAACAGGCTCTTTAGATTCCATGCTTGCCATCAGTCTGGAGATGCCTCTGTTTTGCAGTAGTTAGAATCCTCTTTTATGTGAAAGTGTCCCTGCTGCCTGCTTGTTTTATCAGTCATGGGATCTGAGCAAAATGCATTATACTCACTTAAATTGTGTGATCCCTGACGCCATAGCACAAGGCAAAAAAATTGTGAATCTTGTTTGAATAGTTTTGAAGTTTTCACTTGACAATTCCCATTATTTCACTTTTTCTGAATCACTTTGTGCTCACCCTGTGGTAGTGAACGCTTTGTTTCACATCGTGAATCTTCACATGACAGCTGCATTTGGCTTCTTTGTTAACTTAACACAAGACACTGCACGGGCAACGATTAATAAATTAAGAGGTTGTTATTGTGCAGCTTGCTGTTTTATCATACATTTAAAAAAAAAAGAATACAGGACAGAAAAAAATGGACTATCTGTTCATGCAGGTTTTTTGAAAAGATCTGAATTTCAGTGTCATTCGTTCAGCTACCACTTGACTAAGCCTTTGAAAACATGTCTTACAGCCATTCAGGATGAGGTGTTAAGTTGCTGGACTCAAGAGAGAAATCGGGGTTTAAATGTGAGGAAGGTGACCTGATATCACTGTTTTTATGTTAAGAAATTGCAAAGACATTAATCTCTGAATAAAAAAAAAATGTTGCCCTTATATCAGATTATTAAGTATGTGATGATGTGAAGTGAATTTTTAGATTTATGGAGTAAACTGTTCCATCACTGAACTCAGAAGAAGAGACCAACGAACCCGGTCACCTGATTTTCACATGAGCGACTGCTAATCATAACCACCATGCCTCCCTGAGTGTTTCGTACCTTTACCTACACACACAGGCAGCGATATCTCCTCACACCACCAGTTTCCTCCCCACTCCTGGCCCTACACATGTAAGCCGGAAATTTCTCCACAAACATCAGTCAAGAATCTGACGAAGGCATCGAACCCGGAAAATTTGTGTATTTAACAATAAAACCCAGCAGTAAAGTGCTTTCACAAGAGAATCCTCTCTTTTTCATTCCTTATATGTGAAACTGCTGCTCAAAAGAAATATAAACTCTCTACAGTCAGCTGTTCATTTGTGCCACTATTACCTCATCTTTAGCTGGTTCTGAGAGACCATTCCCCTGTCTCTTCACTTCACAATATCACTGGCTACAGTCAAGGTCGCTCGTACCTTTTTTCTTTTTTCACTTCATCAAAGGGTATGAATTCCAATTTTATATGACAGAAGTAACTCAGTGGATGGAAAATCAACATTACACTCATTTTGACTGGCTGCAAGACATGTCAAGATTCAGATCAAGTTCATTGACATTGTGCAAGGCATGGCTTTGTTATTTTTTGTAACTTGAGATGAGAAAAGAGTTATTAGCCGGTTCACATTGACCAGCTTCCAGTAGCTTCAGTTGCATCGTATGTAAAGTATAATACCTTATTTTAAAACCAAGCAATCTCTTCTCAGCGCTGACATATGAAGATAATTCTCAAAAATAGTCTTATGACAAAGGAGATTATTCTGGTTTGAAAAGTCATAGATGTTTGGTGCAAAATATATTTTTCTTTGAGCTATAGTTACAACAGAAATGCTTTTGTTACATGTTTGTAAAGTTACTGCAGAGTGGATCAGTCAATTAACTCATTGCTGTGTGAAAACAACAATGCATTTTCATTTCAAATTAGTCACAGAGAATAAGAGCTAACTTGCCTAATTTCAGGCCGCTGAGAAGGAGGAGCAGATGATGAGGAATGTGATCAACATGTTGTTTTCCAAAAAACCAAAGAGAGAGGTTATCTAGATGCCCCTTCTGCACTTGCACCATTATAGAACCAACAACTAGCATTTAACCATACATAATATTTTCACAAGAGATTGTAGGAGCAGGGGGAACTGCAAATGACTTATAATGGTACACTAACCATATCCAGGAGGTGGGGACGGGTAGAGATGAATTATAACAGATTTTGATGAATAAGAGGGTGTGCATTACTGTAATGGGAGGAGGTTAGTGGATTGTTATAAAGAACGAGAACATGATATTACATACAGCCTCTTCTAAAAAGTTTCTCAAGAGTTGTGCTCACTTTTTAACCCTAGATTTGACAAGGGACCAGTTATTTCAGAGACTTGCGCACCAAACTGTATGTTTAAATCACTCTCCAACTAACTTACATTGCTATAGTCTCCACTAATACTTTCAAGGTTAAGCAAGTTCTGTTAACACAACCTAACCTGCTCAGCACCTGGCTAGACATCAGCTTGATATATTCATATAGTGTAAGGAGACAAATATTTTTTTAATCATCTAGAGAGAATTTGAGATTTCCTGGAACAGAAATATAATTGTGAAATAATTCATTTCCCTAATAAACTTATTGAAAACTTGTACACCCCATGGAGATACACAGGTTCAAACACTGCCAAAATTTCGGGGAAGAGAGGGGGCATACACAGTGCTTGAAAAAGATTCATTTCAGTCAACACATTCCCACAGATATACCACAATAGTATCACATGACAGAGTCTGAAATATTTGCATTTGACACCTGAAATGAAATTCAGAGAATACATATATTAAGATTTGGTTTGCTGGAATTTTTGAAGCACTTATTCTGAGTAACATTCAAGCAGATTATGTGTAAGCAGGATATCTTTTTTTGAAGGAAATATAATTTCCAGTTAACTTTTAGGGCAGTGCATGAGAGCTTAGTTTAAAATATTATTTATATAAATTTCTGAGGAGTTGTGTTGAAAAGAAATTCAGGGGAATATATCACAATATGTTCAGGGGAATATATTAGAAGATATTCAGGAAAATATATCATCTATACTGTCGCATTTCATTGTGAAACATTTATGCAAAAGAAGTAAACAATATGTCTTGACAAGAGACATTAATGTATGTCGGCCAGTGTAAATGATAATAGGCATTGTCAATAATGCTGAAGCTTACAAAGCTTATTAGGACAACGTCCCTATGTAACTGGCATGTCTCAGAAATCTTTTGTATAATTGATTACAACCTGTAGGAACAGCAGACAACCTGCCATTATCATGTTGCAATTTTTTTTTTCTATATCCAATGGATGATATATGCTTTTATACCATTATTTCTTTTTTTTTTTTTTTTTTGCATTGTTGCTGACATTGATCAATTTTGTTATTTCCCCCATTATTGTTGTTGTTTTGTCTTTGGTATTGAGCATTACTACGTCCCCTTATCAAACCTTTACCCTTTTCAATCAGTATTAAACTTGACAGGTGGGATCTGTTGGCGTTCAATAACCTTACAGAAAAACGGTGCCATCCAAAATGAGGACTGGAGAAATATGGAAGCAAAATTAAGAGGATGGCATAATAAAATATACAGACAGTAGTGCAACCTTGTGTAGAAAAAAAAAAAGAACTAAAATTATCCAGTATTCATGATTCAGTAGGAGCTTCTCTTTGGTGAATTATGCTCATATAAATGGAAATGACAGCTCGGTAGCATTGCAGTTTTCATTATTTCTAATATGCTGTTTTTCTGTATGAGGACTAAGCATTTCAGTGGCATCTAATAGTAGCTGAATGTTGAAGGCAACTATGCATTATTTATTAATTGCTCTTCTGGTAAATGAAACAAAATAATGTTCATTATGCAGTGCAGTAAATATTAGATTCACTGACTGTTTTAGAGTGATTTTGACACAGTGGGATTTGTGGAAGGGGAGATCATTTTGAGCAGCTGTATTACTTCCCTTTGCTAGATAAAGAGGTTTTTAGCAAGCAGTATAAAGAGGAAAAAATCCCTTTACATCTTGCCATCTGAAAGACTGATCGCAAAAAAAAATTGGTAAAATTATGTTTTCTTCTTTTTTTTTTTTTTTAATTTTTCATGGTGTATATTTCAAGTAAAGGGCGCAAAAGTGATCCCCCCCCCCCCCCCCTCTTTACACTGCCTGTTCAATCCCTCCTTTGTCTGGTAAAGGAAAGTAATAGGACTGAGCACAACGATCTCCCAATTTTTTCTCTGAGCTTTTGTGAAATACTAAACAAGAAAAGAGTAGGGTGGCTGACTTAATCTTTTCATGATGCAGTAACATGTCAGGATCGCTAAAATTAATTGTTTTATATTATGTTCTGAACTGGTCTTCCTCATTCAACTTTGTGATATGATCAGAATGAAAGTATTTGACTGGCATGATCAACCTACCTTAACCACGAGCATAAATTAAATGTTGCAATATAATCTTCAACTTTCCTGCACAGAGTTGGCGGGGGGAGTCATGTGCAAATACATTCTATAGGTTATGTGATTTATGTTACACTTTAAAAAAAAAAAAGAAGAAGGCCTGTTAAATTTGCTGTTGAATCAAGCATAGAAGCATGCAATCTGTGTTGTTTTGTTCCATTTTGATATCAGCATTTTATATATTGTCTCAAATTGGTATGAACAGGAAAACATTTTGGAATTTTGTCACCTCTGTAACAGTTTGATTACAACTGTTTGATTACTACCTTATATCTTTACCTTTACTTCGACCACTCTATGTAAATCTTATGATAACCACTATTTTCTGTTAAATGCCATTCTCAGAAAAGTTAACCTAAACGTTTAAGTAAAGATTCAGTGTGTATTACTAATTTTCCCCTATAAGTTAAACTATAAGATGAATATATTATCAGAGCTTATCTCACTTTCCTATATTCTCTTTCCATTTCTTTCCCTGTTTTTTAAATGACTTTTCAACAATTCATTTTCAGCTTAATATTAAAAAGAATGTATTTTCTTCAGTTATCTTTTATGAAAATGGACATTTAAAGTAGTTTTGCTTATGAATTACAGAAGATTTTTTAAAACCTATACATGTATATTGAAAAACAGGTAGGACAGTATTTTATGTTTTGACATTTAGAAATCCTGCATTCTAAACTTGACTGTTTATATCCCAAGAGTTGTACCTTAGTTTCTCTTTTCCAGGTCACCCTTATCTTGTCTATTATTCCATATAAATTGTTTTGGAATTAACTGCATTTTAGAAAAAAAAAAAAAGCATAAACATTTGGATTATCTGTCAGTGAATACACAATGGGGGACATATCAGATTGTTATGTATATATAAATATATTTCTTCACTGATTATTATCTTCATTGGATCTGAAATAAAACACTTTCTCTCCTTTCATTTATAAGTTGGCAAATATATGGATAACTGGAGAGTCTATACTCTAATAACTGCGTTCTGTGTGACATTCTTTTGTTTCCAGCTCAAACTTAAATTATGGAAATTAATTTTTTATTTTGTAAAATGGAAAGAGTATGACCCATTGGCAAGTAAGAGAAAATCCTATAGGTTATGCAATGCAAGTAAAACCAAAAAAATATCTATATATATTTTGCAGATCTCTCTAATCAATGTATTGAATCCAACATGTGAAAAAATGACTCAGCTTTGGGCATGTAAACCTTCAGGGTGTTTGGTCAACAAAAAATATTTTTTTTTAGACAATTGAACAGTGAAATCATTAAAATTAAGGGAAAAAGTCTGTCATAGAAAAAATATAAAAAAGGATGATTGAAGGATGGGGTAATAAATAAGGGTCATGTGCAGACCAAAAAGCAAGAAGTTCAGAATGGATTGCAAAATAGCGATAGATATGACTGTCTGGCTGATCAGGATATTCAAAACCAAGGCTGTTTTCAGTTTGTCTTGAAAAAGCTTACTTAATCACATGATCATTAAGTCTTTGGTTAGAAAATGCAAAAGGTAATAAATCTTGTTTGTTAAATCACCTTCAAATTCTTGTTAGTCAGTGAAATGAAGTTTAATCTGTTTAATTTTTAAAAACATGGCTGAAAGCTGAACAGCAACCAGGCTTATTATTTTGTAATAATACTGTTGTTTCAGTCGTGACACATTACTGTTCGTCAAGAAAGGTAGACAGCACTGAAATTGTCAAAAGTTTCCATGTTTGGAATTTAGGGTAATGTGTCTTGGCAGCAGGAAACAAAAGATATGTCCTCATGTTTTATATTAGTTGTTGAACATGCTCTGCACATTAATTTTTTTAT
Source organism: Peronia verruculata (assembly GCA_038406235.1). Classification (NCBI taxonomy): domain Eukaryota; kingdom Metazoa; phylum Mollusca; class Gastropoda; order Systellommatophora; family Onchidiidae; genus Peronia; species Peronia verruculata. The sequence goes on along the minus strand of JBCAUA010000003.1, from coordinate 1,319,314 downwards.
AGATTATTAACATGTTGTTAACGTGCCAATAGATAAAAAATATATGTTTGACATGTATTTTGACCAATAGACATAAAGTGATCTTGACAACATGGCATACAGTAATAGATTCTGTCCATTTTTTTCCTCAGCGACGAGAAGAAATAGAGAAAGAAATGGCTGAGCAGTTTGCAGCCCAAGGGAGACCACCTTTAGTGAACATTTGCCCACCATCACCCCAGAACAATGAGGAGAACAAGACGGCCAACTTCAATTAGTAAGTTATTCCCCTTAATTCTGTTCAGTCTAGATAATTTTCATTTGTGTAGAGATACCATATCTGCCATACTTTTTAATCACCAGCTAAACAGCTATGACCTTTGACCAATATGAATGACTCCACAAAGTTTAAGTGTTATAATTTGGTAATTGTCAGAAACATTTACATCGGTTGCTGTAGGGTGAATAAATGAGAAGTGTCTTGTGTAACCATAGTAGTTTTCTTTGCCAGGGAATGTAAAGTGGGAAAGTGGGAAAAATCAGTCTGACACAGTTACCAGCAGATATTGCAATGGTATATGTTCATTACACATGTCTACAATTGATCACAAAAGACACTGCAGAAGCAGTATAGCCAACCTCGGTACTTGTTACTATGGCTGCAAAGCATGAGAATGTTGTACAGACTTCTTCAATCATGTGCATCCCTGTCACTTGAAACTAGATTTTCTCATAAAATATAGACTGTCATAGACTGAAGTATATGTCACTTTCTCTTAAAGAATAAGTTGCTTTGGCCCAAAGTATAGGTCACTGTCTCTTGGCTATCGACTTCTGTATGCCTCTCAAACTGGAGTTGTGGCATGCCAAAATAATCCTCCCAAGAGAAACCATTGGTCTAACTGACAGCTTCAATTTCAGTGCCGGAAATCGCGTGGACATCAATCTCAGTCAGAACAACCTGAAGGACAATCGGGACAAGAAAATCACAGTGGACAGCGTAGATACTGGCGCCACCAAGACGTCGTCAGTGACAATGCCGCTGGCAAAGAATACAGAAGATGACATGTCAGACTCAGGTGGGCTAAAACAGAAGATCTGTCGGTGGTTTTGACTCGACGACTCCAACTGGGTGTCTTTCTGTTGAGCTGTCCCCTATCTTGACTTGAATGTGTAACTGAGTAGTATTTTCAATGTGCTCCGTAAACAGATCTCTGTTGCACACAGCTTTTGTATTTTTCGAGCACCTCTTTAGAAAAATCATGAGAGTAATTTATCTAAAAAAAAAAACTCCAGTATATCATACCTGGCACTGTTGTGTTAGTAAAAGTTTTGTATTTTTCGAGCACTTCTTTAGAATAATCATAAAAGTAATTTATCTAAGAAAACTCCAGTATATCATACCTGGCACTGTTGTGTTAGTAAAAGTTTTGTATTTTTCAAGCACTTCTTTAGAATAATCATGAGAGTAATTTACCTTAGAAAACTCCAGTATATCATACCTGGCACTGTTGTGTTAGTAAAAGTTTGTGTTCCACTGTTCTTGATTTGTGTATATGTTACAGGTCTATCTATCTTTGATTCATTTGTTTTACACATCTTCAACCATTGCCATTTAACAGCAAAGAACAGTGAGGATACTGAAGGAATTTATTCACTTGACAGAAAAGATCAGTAATGAATGAAGAAATTAATTTGCACAGAATACCAAATTGTTGTAAAGCCAGACTGGTTTCTCTACCCTCTAGAGCCCAAGGAATACAGAATTATGTGAAGCAGTGGATTCAGAAATTCAACATTGAACTTCATTACTGACATTACAAAATAATTTGTCTCACGGCCAGTCAAAATGAGATGTAAGTCCCTGGACCAGAACCGAGAAGTCGGGCTTTGAATGTGATGAGTGGGGTCAGACATCGAAATTTGTTCTATTGCAGAAATCGAAAGTGCATTCATTTCTGAACAAGCAAGTATTGGTCTTACCCTCAATTTATTAATATTACTTTATTAAAATTGGGTTTTTGTGGGATAGATAAATAGATTCATGTGGTCAATCATTCATTTAAACTCAATTTTCTCGGAATTTCAGTCTTTGCAGGGAAGTCACCCCTTGTCTCTTTAAACTGCAATATCTCTGGCTAGAATACAACTAGCTCAGAACTTTTTTCACCATCTGAAAGGGTATGAAATACATATACCAAAAACCCATATAGTGAACAATTGACCTTTGCCTCATTTTGACTGGCTGCGAGACAATTGTAGATGCTAGATATTATTTCAAATTTTCTCTCAGGCACAAACTGTAGTCAGGTTATTTTTGTTGTACTCTGTGCTCAGTCCTTTTGTGTGCTTTTAGTATATCATATTTTGCTGTTGTATGTTTCTGATTGCCTAAGCCTGATTTTTCAAATTTAGCACAAGAGACAAAAACTTATTTCCTATTCATCTTAGCACTTTTGGAACCAAAAAAAATTAGCACTTTTTTACAAATCAAGTGTCTCGGATATGTTCACTTATCAGTTCCAACAATGCTGAGATAACCGATTAATCAAATTTTTGTCTTTCCTGTTACACTTGAAAAAATCAGATCAAGGCAGATAGAAACAACAGTGATGGTGTTGCTGCACTGGACAGAGTTATAAATAAGATATTTAGTGTATTGCCGGGATGTCAAACTTCTGACCTTCGTTGGATTTCTGACTTTTTGGTCATCGACAACTTTCCTACCTTTGGCCGATCATCTGCCGACTTCTACTGAATCCATGAGACAATCACAGTTTTATAATAATTTGCAATACAAAGTTCGCACCATGGCAGTGAAACTGGAAGTACAAAAGAGTTATCCTTATACCTAGGACAATAGTCAAACTGTTGTTCGACGGCTGCTTGAAGATCGAGATTGAAATTCGAGCGCTTAATTCCTCACACCCGACAACATGCAGTTGAGTGGTCGCGAGAGAGTTCTTGATAGAAAATCAGCACATCAGAGTACTGACAACAACAAATAATGTGCCCATAATTTTAGGAAGACTATTTTAAGAGGGCAGCTGCTTGCAATCTAGATCTATAATGTCTAGACTCTATATCTAGAGATTTTTTATCTTGGAAATAGATCTAATTACCCTTGGTGATTATGATGACGGCACTGCTCAGGGGAAATTTTCCGACTTTTTTGTGAAAGTTTGACATCCCTGAATATTAGTATTCAGGCTATTTTTTTTTTTTTTTATTATATGTCTCTATAAACATTCCTGTATCTCTGTCTGTTTCAATTTTGCTCTTTTATTTGCATATTCTCTATATATCATATGACTTATTGCAGCCAATCACAAACCAGCAGGCACACAAGGAGGTAAAGCTGAATGATCAATGGTGGAGGGTATTGTGCATTCAAATTTGTTTGTTTCAAATTTTTGGGCACAAGTTAGTTTGTTTTAGCGTACTTATACATCCCATTCTAGAATTTTGTAAATCAATTAAATAAACAGCCATAAACTGCGACAGATATCTAGATTTCCTGCCAATTAAGCAAATTTTTTTCCAGATCTTTTTTTTTTTCTGGTGAATTAAAGCTGCCTGATTATATAATTATCCTCCCCCCTTCTTAAAGAAAAAAAATAGAATAAATAAAATGAAATAAAATACTATGGTCAGGTTACGAAAACAACTGAATTGGGAAACAAAATGAAAAGCCCTTTTTTTAGTCCCTGTAAAGTTCCAGGCCATCGAAAAGAGTATTCCATTGTTTATCAGGGGTGTTATTAGGCTGTCTGCAATGAATGACAATCTGCAAAGTAGGGATGTTTTGTTTATTTTGTTGTTTACATACATTTTAAACCCCATAAACCTCCCTCTGTATCAACCCTCTCTAGTGTTACACACTAACTTACCATATTATATATTTGTCAACAATGAGAAAATTGTACCAGAAATTAAAATATTTTATTTATAACAGTGCTCCCCTCTATATAGAAATAGACGTACTTGAATATATATATATATTTATTTATATTAAAAAATGCGATACAGTGAAGCTGCAGAAAGTGAACTGGTGATAAATGAGAGAATACCATAACGTGCTTATCAGACATATTCATATTGTTAGAACAATATAACTTAACCTTGGTATAGATTTAAGCCTTTCAGTGAAAACATGATTTTTCTAATGAGCATTTGCTACAGACACACCTTCAAATATGCAAATACTTATCAATATAATATTTTCCCTTGATATGAATTGCAAGATATTAGTGAGGCAATGGCACTAAGGGTCTGTGCAATAAACTCAACTTGCAAAAACTTTACGTATCCTCAGTACCGATCAGATTGACACAAATCAATAACTGGTCTTGGATTTTGAAACACACCTTTTAGGACACATTAATTTTTTTTTTTTTTTTTCTTTAGGTAATAGAATAGAATAAAATAAGTAAGTAGATTTGCTAAGAGTATAAAGGGAACATTATGAGCAAGGAAGCATCTGTCCGAACAAGCTGAGATCAGGGCAATGTCTGTGACATGAAAATGTTAGGGTTTTTTTTTTAATGAGTTGTTAAAACATGTTTTTCAAACCAGGCTGACTATATAGGCCCTACTGGTGCAATGAGAAAGTTTAGGCAAATTAAAATGTTTCACCACATACTGAAGGCAAAACAGTTTTGTACTGGGGGTGAAGGGGTTAGGAAAGGGAGCAGAGCCCCCTTGGCACATGATCATGCAACTCTCTTAAAAGTAAAAAGAAAAAAGCTGCATCTATAGGCCCAAGTAGACTCCCAGCTCAAGCTGCACCAATAGGCCTAAAGAGTCAGCGCCTTTTAAAGCAGAATGTTTACTACTTGTATTATTGTTTGTTTCCTTGCATGCTCTCATTTAACTTGGAGATAATTTTTCCTTTTTCACTTTTTTTTTCCTTTCTTTGTAATGCTTCATGTCAGAGTGGATTCTTTATTTTGTAAAAAATAATGACAGCTAATATTTGACATCTATAAATACTGGTTATCTTCCTTCTCTCTTAATTTTCTTTGTTTACAGTTTTAATTTAATAAGTTAATTTATCATTTATTTCATTTATTTACTTGTTTATTGATTTATTTTGTGTATATATATTTATTTGTTCATTACTTATTTATTTGTTCATTACTTATTTATTTGTTCATTACTTATTTATTTGTTCATTTATTTTGCTTTTCATCAGTTTATTTATCACTCATTTATCTGTTTATTTATTTTTCTATTAATATGTCTATTTCAAGATACTGCTGCATTCTTTCCCTAGTTTTCTTTCTCTCAGTTCAAAACGAATGTCAGAATTCCAACATGGAAAGAAATATTCAGAATGTTAATTCTGTTTTTTAAAATATTACAATCTGTAATACTAGAGGATTGTGGGTTTTTGGGTATTTTTGTTTTAATTCTTGTTATCGTTGTTTTTTTTTTTTTTTTTTCTGTAAACCAATAGTGTTGTTTTCCTAGATATAAAATATAGTAACATTTTACCGTTTTCATAGCTCAATTTAATCTTTCTCCCTGTGGGACCACTTTCATACAGTTTGATTTTTATATAAGTATTACACTGAAATGATTTTATTTGTTTGATAAAATCTTTCCATCAATTCTGTCTGTTTTTCTCTCTCTCTCTCTTTTTTTTTTTTTTTCAAATAGATGTGCTTTTGGATGGTCAAACATCTTCTCATATCTTTCTAATCCTGTTTCTCCATAACTTAGTTCAGCTTATTTCATATATCTTGCGACCTGTGCAAATGAGTCAGAAACCACGCTGGGCAATGAAGATATACAGCCGTTTTTAACTACTTTCTAATTAAGATACTAAATTTTGTTTTTTCACAATACATCAAGTTAACCTTTTTTTTAATCTGAAAAAAAAAAAAAAATATATATATATATATATTTTGGTATAGTCTGAAAATAGTGAAAAACAGTAAAAAATGGCTGTGACTTGAACTCACCTGGTGTGACTTGCAACTGATTTGCCCTGGGCGCAAGACATTTCATTTCTTTAATTTACTTTTTGATTTTCATAAATTTTTTCTTTTTTTTTACTCTGCATGTTCATTCCTCTTTTTTTTTTTTTTTCATTTACAAATCCAAAATGATCCAGTCCTGACATTTGAGAAACTGTCATTAATTATTTCGAGAACATTTTTCACAGGCTGCAACAAACTATCCCGTGCATGGAAATATATCAAAAAGCAGATTGAATCCCTTGACGAGCGTGAGCGAGAATTTGTCTTTTTTTTTTTTTTTTCCCTTCAATTTGAGACGGGCATTTCATTCTGAAGTAGAGTAGATCAGTTCTCTTATCTGTCCTTATTAGTAATTATACTATGATTTGTCTTACTCATGTTAGCCGGTTGCACTATTTCTGAAAATAGACCACACCATGGAAAATAACTGGTGTCGGAGACATAGATTTTAGAAATTTTCAACAGTTTTAAATTATTTGTTTCCCCTCCAACAATAAATTATTATTCATTAACTCACTCAATGTCAACCATTTTTCAAGCTGATATTCCCTCACTGCCAACGTTTTGATGGTATTTCTAAAAAAT
>JBCAUA010000003.1:1301173-1312666 GCA_038406235.1 Peronia verruculata | reverse complement strand
TAATGCTAAAGAGCTACAACTGGTCTCAAATTAAAGGGAAATGACTAAGGAATCTAAAGGTGTAAACATTGTCTACAAGGTAGCGTCCATTAAGTCAGAAAAAAAATCAGAATTTGCGATCGCCACTCTGGCGATATCATCATTGAGATGTAGCGGGACTCGTCGTCGCCACAGTGGCGATAAAGGCATTGAGTGAGTTAAATTGTATAATATTAAACAGGTTTTGAAGATGTAATTTTATTATTTTTTCTTTGTTAACTTTGCCACAAAAATTTTGAAAAAACTTAAATTATGATGAAAGTGCTTTTCATGTTGAGATTTTTTTTTTAAAGCCAGAGGAATACTTAGAAAGAAATGGGAAATAGAAGGAGGGGAGATTTTGTTACAGTACACCAAGTCTTTTAGACAAATCTTTAATCAGTCATATTTTCAGACTGCTAAGCTGCTTCCCTTTGCTAGGCAGTTGAGGTATAAAACCAGCCATGTAAAGAAGAGGGGAAAATCACTCTTTATCCTGTTGTTTGAAATTCACAATTCAAAAGATCATGAAAACATTGTCATGATGAGAAAATAATATTTTTTCATCACATCATGAATTTTTCTAAATTTTCCATTTATCATGTTTTAATTAACAGTAGAAAAAGTTGAGTTTGTTTTTCCTACTTTAAAATGCTTGATTTACATTACATTTTCCCAAAAAAGGCAACTAATGGGAGATCGTTTCGCAGATTATCTGCCCCTTCCAAAAGAGGGATTTGTGTAATTGGAGATCATTTTGACCAGCCCTATTACTTCCCTTTGCCAGACAGTACATGTTTTAGCCAGGAGTGTAAAAAGGAAATAATCCTGTTACTTCTTGTCATTCAAAAGGTTGCCAAAACTTGTGATAAAATTATAACAAGAAGAAGAAAACATTCTCTTTACATCATAATTTTTCTGGAATTCCTCATGGCTTATGTTTCACGCAGAGGGTGCTTGTTCAATCCCTCTTTTATGTGGTAAAGGAAAGTAATAGAAGTGAGCACAACAATCTCCCATTTGGCTGACAATCAATATGGTTCATTGCCTTTGTTGTAAATTTATCTTATATTGGGCGTCAAATTTGCATTGGCATTTTAATGGCTAAATATTGAATTTGTAGACTAACATAGTCATCCAAGCATTGAAACCCGTAACTCACAGGTAACAAGAAAGGTATCTGGGCTCAGTCAGTAGCGTCACCTGCCTTGGAACGGACTTTTTATTTGTTATATTTAATTGTAAGAGCACACTGGTGGCTGGATGAGGATAGGAGGAATCGCTTTCCATGGTATTTGGCTTGGAAAGGGATTTTGAGGCGTGATGTAAAAAGAGAAAGAAAGAGTGAGGGAGAAAAATACAGAGAAAGGGATTAGGATGCATGGGTGGAGAGGGAAGAAACTAGAAGGGAATCCGTATTGAATCAGCAAAACACATTTATTTGTGACAACCATACACATTTGTTATTGTAAAATCTGGATTAAGGTGTGTAGTTGTTCCACTAGTGGGGGGGGGGGGGGGGGATGGCCAGAATGACAATGAAGTTTAGGGGACATAGGCTATATAACTGGTTAGATATGAAGGGTTGCAGGGCAAAATGTGACAAACGCCATTTTTGAAAATTTTGAGTTATATCCCTCAATACCAGGAATGGTGATATATGTAGTACTATATGGTAAGGGCTTTCCTTTTCACCAAACGCAACTTATCCCTCCCAAAAGTCTTCAGAAACTTCTAGTTCTCAATGATAAATTACTAACTACTGGAGAACAAACTGCTGTTTTCCTCTAAATGCCGATTTTGGATATGTCGCTTTTTGCCCTCCAACCCTTCATATGATTTTGGTGGATGTGATCAGAGAGAGTGCACAATAGTCTGAATACACAATCCTCATCCTGCACCTGGGATTCACAGCTGATTTGCACCATTTTGTTCTCATTTAATTAGTGACTCTCCCAGAATTGTTGTTTTCATACTGAATCCAGCTTAGAAAATTTCATTCACTGGTATGAATTAAGCTCAGGTGTGGTATGATTTTTTTTTTTTTTTTTTTTTTAGTTTAGTCAATTGCTGGATTGGATTATTTTTTTTTTAATACCCATTTCCTGATGCTGCCGTTTCCTTCTCTTCAAGTGGTCCGAGGAATCATTTGACACAGACACAACAGATGTGAATATGATAGAAAGAGTGAAATGTTTTGTTTAGTTTTATGGAGGAGAGACTTTACTGTTACTGTTTTATAGACATAAGTTGTTAGACAGAGCGATGAGAAGCTCATTTTGGTCCGTAGAAATGTTGTTTAATGTTTCTAACTGTACGATGCTGTCAATAAAACAGCAATTAGCTTACTTCATCCCATTTCATGAAAAGTGATCTAGCGCCATAAGACTCGGGATGAACAGCTTTGAAAACAAATGGGAATTATGTTTCACCAGCCTAATTGCTTCCCCTTTGCAAGACACATGAATTGTTGTCTACACCTCATAAACCTGAGAAAAATCATTTTTTTCTCTCCCCTTTCACTTAAAGCGTACATCATGAAAAATTCCGAAAGATTCATGATTTCATCAAAATGCTTTTTCTTGTAATTATTTTGTCAAATTCTCCTGTGAACAACTTTTCGAAAACTGGTTATTTTTCTCATCAACTGTTTTCGTTCAACACTCGTTGTGTCTGGAAAAGTGAAATAACCGAAAACTGATAAAAAAAAGAGTACACATTGATAACATTATTCCAAAGACCTCTGAATTTGAAGCACAAGACTTTGAGATTGTGTGACCTGATGGAAGAACACCCATTTGCTACAACCCTGTACTGTATACATCTTACCTCATAGAGGTTTCCTTTTCTGTTAGTCTCAGTAATTGTTTTTTAACTGTTGAGTCACTAAAGTCACTCACAGCTTTGAAAGGTGAAAATAGTCTAAAAGACTTCATTTGACCTGCATTATGATTTTTTTGTTTTCTTTAGTAAATGTATAGGTTTATTTTCCAAGCCTTATAAGCCATGATCTATTCAAATAAAAACAAAGCAAACAAATCCAACGAGTAGGATCACTCACCTGACATTACTTTGTGAAATACCACATTCCACCACAACTACGTCCTCTACATTTGTTTAGCTCTTTCAGCATATTTTATTTCCAAGATTGTATTTTGAAATATTTTGAAAATATTGAAAAAAGCCACTCAGTCACCACCATAATAATAAAACATAATAATAAAAAAAGCAAAAAACAAAAAAAAATGAAAGCTCTATTTCAGATTTGTTCATCCATAAGAGAGACTTGTTTATTAACTTTTTAAACTACCATATTTATTTTCATGTTTCTGGTCAAGGCTATGAAACTCATTGTCAGAGAGATTGTTTATTTAAGTAACAGAAATCTGTATATTCATTGTTGTTTTTTTGTTCTTCTTCCCTGTATTCTGACTTTGTTGAGTTTAATCAATATATTTTGTCAATTTGTTTTGTTTAGATTTTTAAGTTTCTGATGGCACTGGTTACCATGGAAATAATATAGCAGCCTTTGTGTGTTTCAGCGAGTACAACCAGTAGTGGCACCGTGGACGTCCAGCCCAGGTCCAACAGCCAGAATGAGAATGGAGGCTTCACGGGACCCAAACCTATGCTGCCCTACAGCTCCATGTTCATCTTTGGTCCTTCAAACCCGTAAGTTGCCACAACTTTGGATACCTGTGATCCAGTGATTTCAAAGAGTCAAAAAGCCTTTAGCGTAGGAGATGAAAACGGCGGGGAGCTGTTTTTACATGAAAGAGTTGAATACCATGCCCATTCATAAAAGAAGTGAAGAAAGTTAAATCACATTATCACGAAAAAAGTAATAAAAGACAGTAACAACTACGAAGCAGTAAACTGGCAAAAAAAGAAGGGTAAGGACAACTCGCCGCAGAAAATAAAAGAATAAATAAAAATTCAGAAGCAGTCATGCTTTGTAAAACAATTCTTTTTTTTTATTTCTCTTTAAAAACATTTTTTTTTTTTTAAATTAATTAGGAAAGTAGGTTTTGCAGAGACTTTCATTATTATGTTCCTGTGTTCCTCTTTTCATGCTTTCTCTTACTCATAAAAATACATATGGGATGTGACACGATGAAAACAAGCTCTCGTCAAATTTTGGGCATATGGAGTTATTGGTATCACTGTGAGGAGCATTTATTTCCCTCTCTGTATGTGAAAAAATGATTAAATGATTGTTCTAACTCAGGCAGAAGTTGAGATATTGGCAATGAAAGTCGATGGGGGTGGTCTGTTGCTGCACCCGATTTTATTGAGAAAATGGCCGATCACTTTTGTAAATCCTTATTAAGCCTTGTTAGGCTTGTCACTGAATTGCAATTTTTTGGCTTCTACTCAATCTTTTTCAGCAAAGTGATTTCAGAAATGCATTTTTAGATTGATTTAGAAGGGTTTAGTGAAGAAAAGATAATTGTGTTAAAAATTCATTCTTTGTTGAAAAACATGCGATTTCTTTGGTTGGCTCAGTTTGACGAGTGCCTGACTCATCATGTTGCGTCTCATATAAAATATGGCATCAATGATGTTTATTATATTGTCAGAGGGAACAGATTTAGAGTTTTAAAGATTTCTTTTCGAGTAAGTAGTCAAAGTAAATTCTTTCCTGAAACAAAATGTATGTATAACTTTTTTTTCAACATCCCTTTTTTCAGAATTCGAAGGTTCTGTCACTTTGTGGTCAATCTACGCTACTTTGACCTCTTCATCATGATTGTCATCAGCGCCAGTTCTGTGGCGTTGGCGGCGGAGGATCCAGTCATAGAGGACTCGTACAGAAACAAAATCCTCAACTATTTTGACTTTGTCTTCACGGGTGTCTTCACCATTGAATTGGTCCTGAAGGTATGTAAGAGGATCAGATAGACCAAAATATGTTACGAATAAAAACCCATGGAGTGTCAGGGTTTCTGTGATGGCATTTTAACAACTTTTTAAATGTCCAGATGAGAATCCACTGCCTTCAATGGAGATTTTTTAAATAGAGCCCTGCGACTTAAAGTGTATGGTAAGCATATGCATCTTGATGTAGATATTTTGGTTGGTTAAACTGAATGTTACTCAAAGAAAACATGTTTTGAACGTGTCATACTATCAAAAGTATAATTGGGATCAATATAATTGGGATCAAGCACCCTCACAAGTTTATTATTCAGTTATTATCGCATTTTTAGAATAACGTCAAAAATAATAAGCTTTTTGGGGATTATGGACTTAGACACACAGATCCAAAGGCAACAGTGTTGTGTGCCAAATTTCACATGGATCCATTCAGTAGTTTTCAGGTCCATAAGCCAATTGCGAGTTTTGTTACAGATTTATAGTATAGCCTTGAGGGTCTTACAGGTTGAGCTACTTGTTAGAAGATTGTATACTATATTGCGATCTTCTCAAACATAAAGTGAAATGACAACACAGCTAACAAAGCTTAAGAAATCAAACCCACATATTCAGATTATCCGTGATATGGAGATTGGAGGCCATGGCTAATCAGACATTGATAGGTTCAGCAGCCATGAAGGGCATTGCAGGAACAGAAGAGGACAGTCAGAGTAGTAAGTCAATCTCACAATATTGTCTTTACATTTCTGTACTTGTATAATGACCTTTTGTATCACATTATTAGGTCATTGATTTGGGAGTTCTCCTTCACCCTGGATCTTACATCCGAGATGTGTGGAACATTCTGGATGCTACAGTTGTCATCTGCGCTTTGGTGGCTTTTGCTTTCAAGTAAGTTCTGTCCAATGAATGATTACTTTAACTCTTTCTTTGGTACTGCTTTCATTTTGTCAGGTATTTGGTGAAAATAGAGTTAATGCCCAAGTACTGTAAATGAATTTTTTGATATAGTAAATTTGCTTACAATGTGCTGAATACCTAGAAGGGTGATGGGGTTTTTTTTTTTGGCAAATAGAATTTCCCATTTCATGCTTGTATACATACAATTATGACTGTACATTTTAGGCTTCAGGTTGTTAAAACATTCAGGTTATTCTCACTCCCTCGGGAAAGATTATTTTGTTTGGTTACTAATGACAACATAGATTAAAAAATAGTTAAAACAGAGAAGTTTAGCAGTTCAGAAAGGAAAGAAAAGCCGTCATGCCCTTACTAGTCAATAGTCCACTGCAATGGAAGACGTCTATTGTGTGTATTTTGGTGGTAACTTTTGCAAAAACATCTCTTTCATAACACTTCTGTGAATATGGGCATATGTTTTAAAAATTCTTGATGAATAGGACTCTTAAAGTTTTTATTGATCATGGTGTGGAACCTGAATCTGTCGAATTTATACCTCATTGAAGAAATTTGATTACCCATGTTCCTAGAAAAAAAGATAAATTTTAAAAAATAGAAGTTACATGACAGAATTCTTGCAATAATGGAAGTTTTTTTAACAGAAACAGTTGGATGTTTTAGACATGTTATGGCAGATTTTATTTCCATTATTTGAAAAATTTATGTAAACTTGGCTTTAGATTTTAATGGCAGTAAAATTTGATGGTGGTTTGTATTTAGACTAAGCTTTTATGGGGCAAATTTTAGAAAGAAATGCTGAGAATTCTTTCTTATTCTCATTACTTTTCTATTTTATGTGGAGGTATACAGTATCATATCTGGGGTTTAACAGTATATCTCTGTTCATTCATTGTGTCTGTATTTTGTCATGCTTTTCCATATCGCTTCCAATGACATCAGTCTTAAGATCAGACATGTTCTCATATTTTTGTTTTGTATGTTTTTTTTTACACCTACAGCTTCAACATTTGATCTATATGTGTTTTTTTTTCCAAATCAATTTGATTCGGGAAGATGGGGGAAAATAAGTTTTTATTTTTCTTCTCCTCTTAATTATCCATGCATTTGTCCTGCAAATCTTGCAGAGTTTTATTGTTTTGTTCCGTATCTTTTCGGTATCCACCATCCTCTGTTTTTTTAACATTTCCTATGTTAACCCTTGTGTTATCAGCGCATTTGATAGGTAAGTGGCATCAGAATGAGCAAATCTGAATGGCATTATGTGATTAGTAATCTCTAGTGAGCATACCTTGGCTGGCTAGTAGTGATGATGGGCGCATTGTGTTCTCTTTTCTGTTACCCTCTGATTTATTGGACCTGGTGGGGTTTCCCAACTTCTCCCTGTTGTCTCGACTACACAGTAGAATATTTTGGAAAATTAGACTTTCTGCAATCAAATTTGACAGTTTATCAGACAGAGTAAACTTAAATTCATAGTTATGAGTGCTAAGTGATGCGAACAATTCATTGTTGCTTTTCCTTTCATCCTAGCGCTTATATGATCTTGTCTGTTGTTCCTCTCAGTCTTGTTCATTTGATAGACTCATGGGTCTTTTGTTGTTTTGCTCAAGTGCACATTGACTGTTTGGCTGTAAACCACTTGACATTTGCCTGCAGACCTGATGTTGTTTTAGTGATGGACACAGGGTAAAATAATTCATCTTGCTTGCCTAAGGCTATCCAGTATTGAAGGGTGTCATGATTGTTTTAGACATAAAAGCAGCTAGTTATATTTACATAACTGGACAGGCAAATCAAAGTTTAGTAGCCATAGTTCTCTTCTTGTGGGCATTGTGGGAATTTTCTACTACACTTGCGTTTTATCTTCTTCTGGTCTCGAGACAAAAAAATCCCAACTTATGTACAATTTGAATTCAAGATTTGATTTTTAATTTTTCTTTAACTTAGCAGACGGTACCAAATTTCTTATTAGCCCAGCTGTCTAGGGTTTATGAAATTTGTTTACACATTCAGATTAATCTGTATAACAAGTGACAGATCAGTTATATAAAAAAAATGAGAGGAGGAATTCGGCCAGAAAGTTTCAGAATTCTTTGCAGATGGTTGGTGGAATTCTGTTATGACAGTATGTTTATATTCTTGGCAAGATGACAACTCTGAAATGAAATTCTCTGAAACTGCAAGAACAAATGCTGTTTCTATACAATGTATAGCACATTGTTTTTTTTTTTTTAGTCTAAGAGTAGACTACAGCCAAAAAGTTAATGATGAAAATGTGTAGAAATATCTGTTTTATATGTGGGCGTAGCCGCTTGATTGATGCTTTCAGTTGTCATGCCATTGCAATCAGTCTGATGTTCTCGTTTAGATATAAATGCCGTTGTCTTTTATTGCTTTGCTGTGGTTCAATGTCTTGTTGTGGGATCAAGCTATTGTTACATTATCTTGATCTTGTCAAAGTTACTTGTGCTAGATTGTCTGATCAGCGTCACCAATGATATATTGTTACTGAGAAGTTTTATAGGAAAACCAAATGTCAATGCTCCATTTGTTTTGGTTTTTTTTTTTGTTAGTACAGTATTCAAATAAATTAACAAGAAATTTATTTTGTCTGTGACATGATTTTGATTACTGAATTAGTATTATGTAATAATTAGTCCCTTACTGTATACTGTTTCTATATCCTAATTCATTATACAGAATTCATTTTCTAATCTAAGCATTACATGGGCATGAAGCAATATAACTTGTTGAAATTGAATGTCAGGTATCTGCAATATCAAATGATTGTTGATTAATTGAAAAAATATTCCGTAAGTAGAGAAACCTTTGTATTTGCTAAATTTCTGTTTCAATATTTCATGATGTTGACAAACTGCAACACAACCTTTGCTGACAAAACTTTCTTTGCTCAATTTACAACAAAAAAAAAACACACTCTTACATTCTACAGCAAGAGGTAACAAAAATTTTTCTCTTTCTCACATGTGTGAACAGTTTGTCTGCATACATTTTTTCACAACCTGGGGTCATTCCATGACAACCAAAGGAATAAAAAAATTAAAAATTGTAAAGTGTTTCTTCAGACCTGGTTCACAAATGCAAGTGACTGCGTCTTTATATTTCCCACTGGAAATTACCAAAAAAGTGGAGTTGAACTAAAAAAAAAAAAAAAGAAGAAGAAGAGGGGGGGCGAGGGGTAACAAAAAGAAAACTAAGAAACATACTCTTAATATATTGAATGCTTTTGTTCTTATGAAAAAAAAAAAAAGCTAAATCTACATCTATAGGTTTTGTCTAGGTTGATTTCTTTAATTGTGAAATCTGATGATTGATGAAAATGTTTTAATCTTATGTAACATCTTAAATACTTTCAAATTGTAGCAACTGAAGTCTGTGCTTACAAATTATAGCAAATACTTTGCAGGTACTCATGATTTTCCATGATATAAATCACTCAGGCTTTTGGAGCAGTTAGTGAGCACTCCATTCTGACATAGCAAATCAGAGAAACTGGCAAAAGAGTGGTAGTGCACAGGACTTGGGGGGTCAATAAGAACCTACTCAGTTATCATGTTTAACACACAGGCGTCAAATAATGCAGCATGCATACGACGTTTAGGCCTTTGAACTTCATTATTGATTTTCTGTAGAGATATGGGTGGTGGAATGAAAGAGACTTTCCAGAGCTTCAGTCTTAACTTATAAAATATTAACAATCCTTAAAGTTTGCACACTCTTAGGCATGTTTGAAAAATGTGAAAATGACGAGGGGAAAAAAAAAAAAAACCAGATGTCTGATGTGGAATGCGCCCCATGTTTTGTTTTTTTTTTCTCTGTCTCTTTCTCTCATGTTGTTCTCTTCCCAACGTGATTCACATTTTCTCTTAGTTAACTTCACAAATGTTGTATCTCTTCCTTTTTATTAAGGGTGACATTTTGATATTGGATGATTATCTCAGAGTTAACAAGCATGAAAGGTGGATCAATTTATGTCAAAAGTACATAAAAGTGGCAGCCCATTTTTTCTCCTGTGAAATACATTTTAAAAAATACATGTATTTATAAAATTTTATCAAAGATTTTCATCTCTAGCATGTGGGTGTAAAGAATTCATCATGGTATTTTGATACCCATTCTATAGGACTCAGGATTCTTGTAAAGGAATCGATGTTTTGTCAGTAACTTGTTAAAGCAAAACAAAAAAGAAAAGCCCTTTCGTTTAGATTTGGCTCTGGGATTTGAACTGTCTGGTGTGAGTTCCTTGAGAGGGGAAAGGAGAAGGAAGGAGTAGAGAGGGTGTCAAATGATTGTTGTGTGTTAGATATTTGGTTCACTTAGTATTTTCAGCTCCCAATGTTTGTGTAGCTCACAACTTACGTGTCATTCTCCATACTTTCCCTGACTTTTCCACATTTGTTGCAGTGATCTCTTGAAAAGGATGTAGCTTCACACGAGGGCCTTGTCCCTCATCCTCAGAACTTCCATAACATTAACAATCTGTGTCACTCACCATTTACATTTATAATAGATAGATGTAATCTCCATCACAAAATCCTTAATATGGGCAAATAAAAGCTTTGTTTAAATAGTATTGCCATACATGTATTGTGTCCCATAACATCTAAGATTGTTTATATAAATCTGAGATGATATATCACTTCTCCTCTGAATTTTCAAAGAAGAGGAGACATTCTCAACTGGTAAAGTGTATGGAATTGTTCCAGTGATACTTAGAACATGTTCCTATATTTGTAGGAGTATATGAACGGCTAAAAGATCTCCCTCATTTGAGTTTAAGTCTAAAGCATTCAATCCTTATTATGAACAGGTGAATTAACAAGAAGAATGAATTTTCTTCTCTTTTATTTTCACCATCTAGTTTCTCTGTCTCTATATCACTATTGTTATTTTATTTAATCCAGTTTTGAACCTTAGATAGACATCAAAATAAATGATATAAAAAAAAAAAAAAGCTTGATAATTTTGAAAACATAATCACATACAAATATAGAGGATGGGAAAGTCAGGCTTTAATTTTGTGCCATGAAGGATAACTGATCATAAGTTGGTGACAAGAATTATTTCTAAGATCACCTCACAGAGGCTACATTTGGAATGATTATCATTCAGTCTTTTAACTGATACAGAAAATTCACTGTTGAATGCGGACTGTATCAATATTCTGCGCTTTTCTGTTCAAAATTAGTAATTCTTTATTTGTAACTTTCCTTTAAAAATATCCAGTTGATAAGGAACTGGTTCAGTGGTGCAAAAATTAAGAGATCAGTGTTAGGTGCTGTGATGAAATACATAGACACTGTTGTACGTAAGTGCAACGTAAGTAGAGATGTGCCGATCATACAATTTTTAGGCCCATGCGCTGGCAGGCCGATCATGATCGGGCCCGTTTGGCCCAGGCCGAGCTAGAGCCCGAGCGTGACTCGCACCTTGGCCTGGAGCAATGGATACACGAGTCACCAGTAAAAAACACAAAAACGGGCCACAGGCCGGCCCGCTTGCACTACGTTGATCTCAGGAAAACTCCGTCCATCAGTGACACGCGTTTGACCCAAAGACACCCGTCTCAAACCCCTCCCTCTGCGCATGACCTTTTTTCTTTTCTTTTTTCTTATACCAAAAAATCGGGGGGGGGGGGGGGGGGGGAAGACCCTG
>JBCAUA010000003.1:1270911-1301073 GCA_038406235.1 Peronia verruculata | reverse complement strand
TCGTAAATTTTGGTTGAAAACTGCATTTTACTCACTAGTGGTGATCAATGAATATCAGACAGCTAGACTCTAGATCTGCAATTTAAGCTTGCAATGCAGCAGGAAAACACAATTAACACACCATCACCACTACTAGGCCTGGTGTGTTGACACGTGGGGCCTAGATGTATTGTGTGTGTGTTTGTCTACCAATCCTCTCGACCACCTCAAGGCAGGCCGCAAACCGCTACATGTGAAACCGGCTTTAGGCGCCGGGCAGTCTGCTTGTCGATACGAACTTCTCCTCCCGGGACCCGTCCCGATTTCCCGAGCTGTCCTCTCGGTACTGCTCGCCTCAGGCGCCGGGCAGGCGGCTTCTCGGTACAAACTTCCCTTCCCGGGACCGGTCCCAGCGGGAAGTAGGGTGATTTCCCGAGCTTCTCGACCGGTACAAAAAATGTACTGCTCGCCCACCCCTATTAAACAGTGGTAATCTTCGCAACAGTCCTGTTGAATTCAGCAGTTGATTTTATTAATAGGGGCGAAATATAATAGCTGACAATACCATGTTTTTCATCAGTTTGAAAAGGAATTTTGCTGACTTTCTACTAAGCTCCACTAGCCCCCTCCAAATACCCCCCTCCCACCCCTATATTTATATAAAGGTCTGCAATAAACGCTCTTTAGTTGTAGAGACACTCTGGACTTATAATCGTGTACAGGAATTATTCTTCTATCTAAAAGGACAGAAAACAGCAACAACAACACGAAAATCAACATTTGAGCTGGAACCGGCCAATGCAGGTGCCCCCTCCCCCCCCCACCCTCTTTAAATAGAACTCCAGATGAATCCCCCCCCCCCCAATGGTATCCTGTTGTGTTGGCAATAAAATAAAGATACAATGGATTGAGTTGTACTACAAATGGGACCCTTGAAATTCATTGTGCGTACTTAGGAACAAAGAAATGTCTTGGTATGACTGGTTACGACCATGCAGATGGTTGAAACAGTCTGTATTCTGCATACTAATAATGCCACAGTAACGGAACATAGGTCTCAGGTCCCCTAAGGTGTAATAAAAATCTAAATAAATATCGTAAAAAAAAAAGTATAATTAAGCATTCCAGGAATTATGAACTTAAGGTTGAAGGGCTCATCCCTGCGTAGTTAGAGTAGGGAAAAACAGAGTGGGAGATAGGGCGTTAGGGATTCGTATATAACAAAACA
Organism: Peronia verruculata; assembly: GCA_038406235.1. Taxonomy (NCBI): domain Eukaryota; kingdom Metazoa; phylum Mollusca; class Gastropoda; order Systellommatophora; family Onchidiidae; genus Peronia; species Peronia verruculata. The sequence goes on along the minus strand of JBCAUA010000003.1, from coordinate 1,299,866 downwards.
AGAATAGCAAGGGATCCATGAGTGACCAAAACAGTTCTTTTTTTTTTTTTTTTAAGGATTTCTCTTTTTTTTTACAAAAACCCCGTCGAGATAACGTCCAGTAGGAGGTTGAAAGACGTTTTACAGAACGTAACGTAACAAGCAGTGTGATTTAGAAGTGCATTCCGTTATATCAGTGAGAAGTCAAGATTATAGTCGGTGTAGAGGTAAAACAGTCAGACCACACCACACGTTTGTTACCTCTCTGCCAGGCTAATAATGGTGGGCACCTCAACCCACCTGTCACAAATCATGATTGTGCATGTTGGGTGCATACGTATGTGTGTTGTGAGCGTACAGATGCTGGCCCGTGGAAATATTGCGTCATCGAACGTGTCTGGGATACTCTCTATGCGTTTGTACGGGATTTTTCTAATTAGATCTCGTGTGTGCGTAGTACGTCACAACGTGTACTACGTCACGATTTCATGTGTGTGTGTACCGGATGTGACTCGGAGAGAATGCTGTAGCAACGACTTGAAGCCTCTGGAGAATTCGAGATATGCTGACGTCTAAACAGAGGCTCAACTCGAGAGTGTAACGGACGGAGAGTAAGAAAGGAAGTATAAAGCGGTGTGTTATATACTCATCGGGTTTAGACAGATACCTTGGAGTTTGCATTGCTGTCAATCACCTACAATAAATTCTGCATCATTTCGACGTTGAAGATTCCTGTTGTTTTTCTTCATCACTGTGTGCTTTATTTGTTTGTTTGTTTGTTTGTGTTGGAGTTTAACGGCACATCAGCACGATAACTGCTATATTGTGCCTAACACGGTGAGAACATTTAACACTGTGATAATGGACATGTTTATGATTATATAAGATATCAAGTTATGTATAAAAATTTGGGATATCAAAAAATGTATAACAAAACCAAAATATTGATATATACAGTTTTGCGGCCATCCGGGGGGTCGTCGCATTTCTGTCAGATGTTAGTTTTTATCCACAGTCTTATAGTTTATTATACAGGCCAACCTGCATAAAGAAGTCAGGATAGTCTGTGCCTTCGTTTTTGTAAATAAATCCTTTAGGGAGCTACTCAAGAAGTGGGCTTCTCTAGCGTCCCTGAAGTCGACGCAATGTGTGCCACTGCCAGTTGACAGTGGAGGCCACACACTGTGGGGCATTTCTCGTCTAAGAAGAAAAGAGTGGGTGAGGTGAGAGTGACCCAGACGCAGGCGGTTGAGGACCACCTGGTCTCGTCTTCGCGGCTGAGCAGACCCTGGCCAAGATCCAAGGTCTGGTTGGATAGAGTAAAGTTTGTTTGCAGTCTATTGATTCCATCGCTGTCGCCATCGCGATTTGATGTACCCCTTTTGTGCGTCTCATCTGTATCCACCACCTGATCACCACTTACAGTGTCACGACTAACATCCATCAACGCCCAAGAAGTCCGTTACACCACCTAATATCATATAGAAACAGCGTCTCCATGTTGAAGATGGGTGAAAAAAAAAAATGGAAAAGTCTGTGAAAAATCAGCCCAATAGCTCAAGTTGGACAGAACATGCTCTATCGAAAACTGACTAACTGACCACAGTGTGGGATGACAAATTTTTAATCGTTTTCATGACCTGTTGTTACTACTTTGTCTGAGAACATTCTTTCTATTTTTTAAGCGAAAAGTGTTCAGTTTGACTGTCAGGAGACAGTGTAAGTATGATTTTACCCTTACGATGATGAACTCATTTTTCTTGCTTTGTTTTCTGCTTTGTCTCCTTTGTTCATAACTGTGACTGTAACCTGCATTCTTGTACGAATTTGACAGCTAACCAAAAGCAGACAGACCTATCTTCAACTGATTTTTCCTCCAGGGCTGAAGGTCGGTCTTGAACAGTCTAGGTCTGAAAGTATTCTTTAATCGCAGATTTGGTCTTAATTTTGCCTTGAAATACCTCAGATCTTTCGGGTGATTTAATTGACAGCTTTGACCTTTTCGCTAGCACGTAAAGATGTGCCGATCATACAATTTTAGGTCCGCGCGCGGGCCCGGGCCGAGCTAGAGCTCGAGCGCCTCGCACCTTTGGCCCGGAGCAACGGATACACGAGTCACCAAAAAAAAAAAAAACGGGCTACGGGCCGGCCCGTTCGCACTACTTTGATCTCGGGAAAACTCCGCCCATCTGCGACACGCGATCGACCCAATGTCACCCTTCTCATACCCCTCCCTCTGCGCATAAACTTCTGTTTTTTTTTCCTAATACAAAAATAGGAGGGGGGAGGGGGACCCTGCGGTGAGTTTTACTCAGTATTTAACCTTTGAAGTGCCAAAAGGGCGATCTGCCGAAGTGTTGCTCACAGTGCTTTTGCATGTGAATTACATTTTAGATAGCTGTAATACAGTAAGGAAATTCGTTTCAAATGTGTACTGCCATTTGTGTCTACACTGTCATTTCTTGAACATAAATCCATATAATTGTGGTAATATTGCATTCTGGCTGTTTCTTGTGATTCTATTAGGGTTAAAACTATAAGACCGCTAGACTTCGAGGCGTGGGGCGCACATTTTGAATTTCCTCCTCTCCCACCATCCCACCTCCATGCGAATGTTTGACACGTGGTATGCTGTTACAAAATTCTACTGGCAGCGAAAATGAGTAAGTGATCGGCTCGTTTCAGGCTTTATGAGACGGCCCGGGCCCACGATCACTGAGCCTGGATCGGGCCGGTTGAGCTCGGGCCGGGCTTATTCCCAGGCTTAAACGTAATTAGTCATATGCACCTACCATATATACAATGTGCAGGCCAGTGTTCTGCATGCAGATACTTATTTTTGTCTTCCAACAAGGATGTTATGATGAAACCCATCTATCTTGTCTACTGATATCAAACTGGTAGCTAATTAAACTCCAAGAACATCAGATCAGAAAGCTGGGAGATGAAGCATGACATGATTGGCTTGTGTCTTTAGTCAGCATTTCACACTGTATTTGATTATGAGATAGTAAATATAGTTTGCAGTGATCAAGGTGTTAAATTTGTAGGATGTCATTGTCAATCAAATCCATCTATCTATCACAGACTCTGCAGTGGTTGCAGATTCAAAGAGATCAGATCAAAGAAAGGGAGGCAAAGCATGATCTATCTGTGTCCTTACCTGTACTATGCACTTTACTCAGTATTTGAAGTGGCAGCTTGCATTGAAGAACAATATATTAGCAGTTTCATCCAGGTTTATGAAGGAAAATCTCTTTTTTTCAGCATGACATTATTACTAGTATTGTTTTTCTTGTTACTAATATAGAGTGAGAAGTAAAAAGTACTGATGTTGTCATTACTTTGCATCTTCCAGTGTTGTAATTCTGTATGTCATTGTCTAGTCCGATGTAGCAGGCTTGGAGGAGAGCAGTGACTAAATCTCCAACAGGCCTATTCCTTTATCTCCTACCCCCCACTCCTCCCCCAAAAGAATCCAATGGGAGATCATGTTGCAGATTGTCTGCTCCTTCTAAGAGAGGGACCCATGTAAGGGGAGATCATCATGACCAGCCCCATTACTTCCCTTTGCCAGACAAAAGAGGTGTTTAGCAAGCAGTATAAAGAGGGAAAAAAATAAATCCTTTTACTTCTTGTTTTTTGAAAGAAAGACATGACCAGAAAATTTGATAAAATTATAACAATAAGAAGAAAACATTCTCTTTGCATCAAAATCTATCTGGAATTTTTCATGGCATATGTTTCAAGCAAAGAGTGCAAAGGTGATTTTTCTCTCATTACACTATTTGTTCAATCCCTTATTTGCCTGGTTAAGGGAAGTACTAGGATTAAGTACATCAATCTAACATTCCATCACTGCTCCTAAATTTCTCCTCCTCTCTACCCAGATTTAATTTAAAAAGTTTAGTCTGGGGAACTATTTTTTTTTTTCAGAGGATTTTCAAAATCAACGCACAGGAAAGTAGATGTAGATATACCTCAATTCATCAAGATTTCTGGAACACACATAAATGCTTTCGAAGGTTGAGAGTTAACTTAAGGTCATGGTGATAAAAGAAAACCACTGAAATCAGCCGCAAAAATTGATTACTTTTGCATTAATCACTGCAAAAATAACTCTCCGAAATTTTTTCTTGTCCAATGACTTGCACAAGATTTTACTGGATACGACAGAGCTGTGTCCAATAATATTCCACCTTGTCACAAAAAAAAATATTAAAAGATGACAAAGCAGCTTGTCATACTATCTTCCGGTAAAGCTCTGCTACCTCCTGGTAAAGCTCCCTGGTATACTATATGCCTGGAGGTAGAGTGTCGGTTTGTTTTGCTGAAGGTAATACTCAAAGGGTTTATAACAACGTGTTGCTGTTTTTGTACAAAGCACAATGCATTGTGCATGGATAAAAAGCACTTTGCTGTGTAGTTTGCATTACTCATGTTTATATTAACAGAATAAAGTGGGAATGATAGCATGTTTTGCATATTTACTATCTGGATTTATCATGTCTGAATTTGATAAACAGTCTGATTTGAGATTAATGTGTCTTATAATATAAAAATAAGATTCATGTATTTTTTAAAATTGTATATGGACTAAGTAACCTATGGAAATTATGTATAAGAATATAAGTGGGTAAATAACATAGATTCAATGTAATTTGTGAACATGAGCCAAATATACATTGGAATATTAATAGATTATATACCATGAGTCAGATGTAATTTATAAGAATGTAAATACACTGAGTAATTCAGATACAACAAGAGCAGGCTAATTAGATGTACAGTGAGGAAACAGAATGCAGCATTTATGTTGTTATTATAAATTAATTAATAGAACATTATTGAACATTTCTCTGCAATCCCAACTTTGAACAACTTGAATGGAACTGTGAAGTGAGAGCGGATAAGTTATTTGTTGAGAAGAAAAGATGGTATAATTGTCAAGTGTTTACAAATAATGATATCAACTTTTGATTGATGATCAAAATAAAATTGGGCCTTGAATCATCTTATTTCTCATTCTAGTTCCATTCAAACTCAGGCCATATAACTTGATCCTGCATTATTGTTAACAGTCAGTCAAAATTCAATTTTAAGAGTTCTTTCCCTTCTATATTTCATATCTGGAATTGATATCAGCATGACAAGAATTATTAAATTATTATAGCCAAAACAATTATTTATGGCTATAAGAAATCTTTAATTTTGCACACAACAAATGAACTTGAATGAGCGAATAAGGAATTTTCATTGATATAAGTGAAAGACAGCGTAAGCTTTTTTCTACCCTTTTTTTGTTTTCTTATATTACACAGGACAATTCTTGAAAGAAAGCCATCCTTATAATTGATGAAAGGACCACAATTCATGAAATGTCTTATGTAAAATGAGTAGTGAAAAGTGTTCTAAGAATTTTACTTGTCTTATTTCTACTGCAGTCATCACTTACAGGATTAAGAGCTTTTGACAGCAGAATATGCGTTGAGCAAAGTGTCATATTAATGATGACATTATTTTTGTTGTTGTTGCTGTTGTTGTTGTTGTTCTTGTTGTGGGGTGATTATATCTACAGCTGCCATTTCCTTCCCTCGGCAAAGAGAGACAGATCCTGGCTAACATCATACCAAAGTGCCTTCAGCTTTTGCTTTAATTATACAGCTTAGCTGTTTTTTGCTGATATCAGTGCATACAATTGTTTCTCCAATATGTTCCAATTTTTTTTTCCAAATTATAGAAACTATTTAAAGAACATTGTCGGTATGGTCTTCTCTTTGAGTGCTTTAATAGTCAGCATTTTGATCTGTGTATGCAAGAAATTCACCAGTTTAGGTTTGGTATGAAGATGGGTTTTCTCCATAAAAATCAGTTGTGTTATCGCATATTTGTTTGAACATTTTTGACTAGATTGATTTTTGAACTTGTATTCATTTTGTCTTTCTAAACAGTGACAGTGCTGGCAAAAACTTGAACAAAATCAAATCACTCAGGGTGCTGAGAGTGCTCCGCCCACTCAAGACAATCAACCGAGTTCCCAAACTCAAGGTAAAGGAAGTTTTCTTTCATAATACTAGATTGGATCCAGATGGAGCTTTCTGCTATTGTTGATCACGGACCTACTGAAACAAACTGTCAAAGTTTAAGTTATGGCTTTGTTTTTTCTTTTTTTCTTTTTCATGCTGAAATGAAGCTCAATATTCAACGATAACTTTCTGATGAGTTCAAAACTGAGCATAGTTGCAATAGTCTGCAATGCATTTAAAGTAACAGAAAATAACCCTGCAAAATTCTCAATTGCATTTAGATTAATAGACACTAACACTTCTGTAATTCATGGCTTATAACAGAACTTAAAGTTTGTAATAGTTAGCATTGTTGAAAAAACAAAGAAACAACAAAAAAACCAAAAAAACTCATTTCTGTGTGCTTTTAAAATATAGCACTCATTGACAACAATACTTTAATGAACTTCCGGAGCTGAATATGTCTGAGAAAAAGATGCATCAAGTTAAATATCCTTCCATGTGGAAATGCAAAATGTTACTAAATTTTGATTCTTTTTTTTTTTTTTTTAAATCCTTTCAATCATAAGAAAGTAGGATTATCTCAGCTTTCAATGGCTGCTTGTTTTTGTTGAGAATTTTTCTGGGTAGAAGTTTGGAATTGGGAGTTCTGAGAAAACTGTATTTTTCTTACTACATCCCCTGAGTTTTCATATAAATGAAAGTAGATTCAGGACAAATCTTTGTGTTTTAATCCTTCTTTTTTTTTTTTCAGAACAATAAGGCCGCACAAGGCTGATCTTGTAAATAATATTGAAAAAAACAAAAAACAAATTGACTTAGTACCATATGCATTTTAAATCCTCATATAGCGTCCAGCTAGTTATATATAGCTATAGTTCTTTGGATAATTTTGGTGGTTGTCTCCCCTGCAGGCGGTGTTCGACTGTGTGGTGAACTCCCTAAAGAATGTCTCCAACATTCTCATTGTCTACCTGCTCTTCCAATTTATCTTTGCCGTCATCGCTGTTCAGCTGTTCAAAGGCCGTTTCTTTTACTGCACAGATGAGTCTAAGTCCACTCGAGATGAGTGCCAGTAAGTGTGGCTCGGCTGCTTATGGCTTGTTTGCACTTTGTTAACAAAGCTGGTTTTTTATTGTTTCCTGTCTCTTTGGTTAATTCATAAAGATTATTTTTGTTACATTTAAGATACCGCTAAACTAATTACACCAATTTTTCAATCCTGTATTACGCGCTAGCAATAAGATCAGTCTCTCTCATTCCATCCACTGCTAATGGGAGATAGTTTCACAAATTATCTGCCCTTGACTCCCTTTCCCAAAAGAGGGATTTAGTGTAATGGGAGATCATTTTGACCCCTACCCTGTTACATTCCCTTTGCCTGACCAAAGGTGTGTTGAGCACGTAGTGTAAAGAAAAGAAAAAAAACTTTAATTCTTGTCATTGGAAAGAGTGATCACCCAAAAAAATTTGATAGAATTCTAAAAAGAAGAGAACATTCTTCTTTATACCATAACATTTTTGGAATTTTTCATGCTGTATGTTTCAAGCAAAGGGCGCAAAAGTGATTTTTTTTCCTCATTACACTGCTTGTTCAATCCCTCTTTTGTCTGGTAAAGGGAAGTAATAGGACTGAGCACAATGATCTCTCATTCATACTCAGTCCTCCCCACTGTGCACAAGCCAACTCTACCCTCCCACAAGCAATCAGAAGTATCAACTGTTATTGAATGTTACTAATTGTTAACTGAAGATACAGATTATATAATAATAATAATAGAGAGTATTCATATAGCGCTCATCCCCGTAATTACAGGCTCTAAGCGCTTTAAAATCTATTATTACCCTGACAGACCCAAAGAAGACACTCGTAAACCTCATCAGCTTCCTGGGAAGCATACAAGGCAGCTGCCTATTACACGCTCAAATCCTTATCAATTTAACAATATCAATCACTGTCTATAGTTGGATACCCATTCAAACCTGGGTGGAGTCAGGAAATGTGTGTAAATTGCCTTTTCCAAGGACAAAATGTTGGGGCCAGTCAGGATTCGAACCCAGAACTTCAGATCCCGAGTTGACGGCCTAACCACAAGCCCATGACACCAACATATGCGCGATTTTGGCTCTCATCACTACCTCATCTGCCAGTCATCAACTTGTAGTGTTTATTAAAAGATTCTGCTAATAGATGTCGAACATTGATGAGTGGTCAGATCAATGGATGAAGAGAAAGAAAGAGTAGTCAGTGGTGGGCTGACCATGTACATACTACATACGTTTTCATGCACACGAGAGATTAATTTTGGACATATCGCATATTGTTGGTTGCAATGGTGTTCTTGTTATGTTAATTGTTCCTACTTGTTGTAAGGATTCTCCCTGCCTTCTCTTTCTCTAGATAAGTTCATGTAATTTTGTTTTTGTCCACTCTTTTGTACAGTAATACAAAGGTTTGTTGTTATTTTTTCTTTCCTCATCAGGAAAAATGTTCTGACCCCATTGGTAATAGTCTGTTCTTGTCTCACATTTACTAACTAGTATTCACCAATTTAGTCCAAACCCTGTTAACATTTTTACCTGCACAGCAGAGCATCCATTCATCAAATGTTTGTATCATTCCGATTTCAACAGAGGTCAGTTCTTTGAGTATGAAGGTCACTCGGATCAGCCGACAGTGAGAGATCGAGAGTGGTTACGACAAGACTTCCACTATGACAACTTGGTGATGGCCATGCTGACACTTTTCACCGTTACAACTGGAGAGGGCTGGCCAGGGTAGGTTACTCTACAAACTGTAAACAAGAGAGGATGAACTGGGCAAATAATGGAACAGATTTACATGGTGGTTCTAGACATATAACACCAAGTCAGCCTTCAGTGGTTTGTTTTTTTTTCCTCATGCAACAAGTTTGAATAGGCCATTGAAGAAGAAATTCAGTTATTCATTAAAAAAAAAAAAAAAAAGAGAGAGAGAGAGAGAGAGAAAGAAAAAGAAATATCTGTATTTTAAAAACAGCATTTGCATTGGATAAAATCAAAATTTTTAAAGTTAGACCATTGGCATGATAAGATGATGCATTTTGTTTATATTTCATTTGTTTTTGGTACAAAATTGAATTTATTGTTTTGTTTATCATTTTGCCCTTTTTTTTACATTTGGAGAATCCTGTGACACGGAAGCAATTCTTTCTTTTCTCCTCAGTGTGCTCAAAAACTCCATGGACTCCACATCTGAGGACACGGGACCCAAGCCAGTGTACCGCATGGAGATGTCTGTCTTCTACGTTGTCTTCTTCATTGTCTTCCCTTTCTTCTTCGTCAACATCTTCGTGGCTCTCATCATCATCACCTTCCAGGAGCAAGGGGAGAATGAGCTGATGGATCAGGAGATGGACAAGAACCAGGTCAGACTTGTGGAACAACAGTCCACATCTCACTAATAGATATCAAGGCGTGGATATATGAAATCGTAAAATGGTGGACTGTTAAGATAAGGGTGGGATAGGCATATGTTAGGTGAACCTCATTAACCTGAAGAGGTCTCATCACAACTGATTTGTCTTGCTCTCATTCTCTTTTTCACTTCCCCTCTGTCCATCTTCCTGTTTAACTCTCTTTTTTCTCAAAGAATCTGTGAGAAGAGATTAATAAGTGATCAAACGAACAATTGAAAAACAATCAAATTCATTGTTGTAGCACAAATTCGCAAAGCGTTGACAGCATCTGCAATCTTTGTCGCCGTCACCCGAAACTGATCAACTGCAGTGAAGATCACCCTGGTTGTCAAGTGAGAAATAAAAAGTGGTGACAATGATGTCATTTGTTTGCACCTTCCCTGTGAAGATCGTTGCTTAACATGGGACAGTTCTCATCCTTGTCAAATCTTGTGGCTGTACATGACAGCTGGGTACTGTACCCCTCCAAACTACTGGATGTCAACTCTGATACTTACATTAATTTGTCATGTTCGAAAATGATAACCTAGAAATGTCCATTCATATTAAAAGTTGAGAAGATATTTTGGTTTAATAAACTGAATGTTACATTAGAAGAAAAAAAAAAAAATCTTTATTGTAATGTATTGATTTCCTTGGTTCGCAGAAACAATGTATTGACTTTGCCATCAATGCAAAGCCTCTGTGTCGCTTCATGCCCAAGAACAAGAGCTCTATCAAGTACAAGATCTGGAAGTTGGTGCAATCTCCTAAGTTTGAGTACTTCATTATGACCCTCATTACACTCAACACTGTAGTTCTAATGATGAAGGTGAGTACAAAATGTAATTTTATTATGTCTTTTTGAGGGATGTGAACCCACATGTTAACATATTAGAGGAGAAATCCAACCACTTGGAATTCAAGATTTCATTGCTTGTAAATTTGTCTCTGAACTGACATAGTAGTAATCAAAAACTACCATCCTCTCAAAATATGAGACGCGACACAATACAATCAGGCACTCGTCACACTGAGGTGACCGGAGAAATCGCGTTTTTCAATGGTGAACGAACTTTTAACGCAATTATTTTTCATCACAGAACCTTTCTATATCATTGTAAAAATACAGTGCAGAAATTGCTGAAATAGTCTGAATAAAATCCCAAAGATTGTAATTTAGCAGCATGGGTTAACAAAGATTAATAAGGATTTACAAAAGTAATTGGCAATTTTCTCACTTAATTCAGCTGCAGCAACAGATCACCCCCATCCTCTTTAATTTCCAATAGCTCGACTTCTACTTAAGGTAGAACAAAACTTTCTGCACATATAGAAAGGGAAATGAATAACCTTCACAGTGATACCAAGAACTCCATATGCTCAAAATTTGACGAGAACCTGATTTCATTGTGTTGCTTCTCATATAGGTTATGACCTTGTTCTAAGATCAAACATTGGAAACCATGGAGGTCCCATTTGTGTAAATTCTTTTTCTCTTGAGAGGTCCTAATGGGACTTATTATAGCTAGTTGACAATCTAAATGTGTTCTTTGATAACCTTTTGAAAATTAAATATCCTTCATTTCTAGGTAAGGTTTGATATGTCAAATGCAAAACGTCTAAGGTTATTCAAATTTGATATTGTATAAGACTCAATATCACTTTTCGTAATTATGTCCTTCTTTTCATATTTTGCAAAGTGAAATGTTAGTAGGTATCTCACGTGCGGATGATTCATATAGTAGACGCCTAAAAAATCTTTGTAATGAAACAGATAGCAAAAAGAGATTAAATATAAAGCAAATAATTTCCATTTGTCATATTTAGACTTTAGATTAACTGTTTTTTCACAGCTGATAATCTTTTAAGTTTCAGCAACTCTGAACTTCAGGCAACATTATTTGTATTATTGACTATTTTTGTCCTTTCAGCAAAAAATTGGATGTCTATATTTTGTATTATATGTATTTTGTATGTATTTAACACATCTATGATTGTTTTACATTTTCATGCATTTTTTTTGCAGATTGTTGTCTTTTAAATGACCTTCATCTTCCTGCTCTCATCGTCTTCTGTACTGCCCTTTTTTTTTTTTTGTCATACAAGTATTCATGAGGTCCTAAATCACACAGCCGTTTCTCAATTTTCTTGCCATCTCTCCAACTTTTTTGACATACCATTTACATTTTTGTGTATTACGTATTGATTTTTCAATGCCTCCAGTTTCATATCAGTCATCTTTTCCAAACAAGCCAGACAAGTCTCTTACGATACAACTTGTTACTTACTAATTTCAAAAGGCTGTGATATTCAGTTTCAGATATTGATTATTATCTTGTGTGTATAAGTTGGATTAGAAATGATGTTGTTATTAATGATTCTGAATGTTTAGATAGGCAGATTGTATTTTGAAAAATACTGTTGTGATTTTTTTTTTTTTTTTTACTGTTGTGTGTGACTAGTTCTGAAATACACAGATTTTGATTTTTTTTTTGCTAGCCCTGCTCCTCACTTCAGTTTCACTCACCCTCTGTCAGCTTTTTTAGCCCTCAGTCGCTGTAGTGGAAACTGAAATACGTGTCATGTCACAGAATTTTTGTTGTTGTTGTTGTTTGTAGTGAGGAATGGGAGATGGAAAGCATGCAGAATGACTGAATATGTGATGGATTTTTTTTTTTTTTTTTTGGTCAATTTTTTTTTTGTTTGTTTGTTTGTTTTGTTTTTCTTTTAATTTAATTTTATTTATTTTAAATTTATTTTTAAATGAGTAAAGAATTTTGCAATAATTGTTTGATAGAGGTGTGCATCAGGTTGTGCCAGCTAAATTAGTTTACTGTATAGGGCTGTCCCATGACACGTTATCTTTATACTCATTATATTTATGTGATATTCACTGTAGTAGATGAGAAGATGTGCAGATATAGATCTGAAAATACTGGTCTTAAAGCCAAGTCAGATCATTGGATTAAGGCATAAGATAGTCAACTTCATTGCACATTAGATGTTCATGTAACTGTTACATCAATATGTCGGTTTTTGTACTGTATTTTGGTCATTACTAACATCATCATTGTTTGCATCCATAGCAACAGCTTTCACAAATTCATATCCATAATGTACACTGAAAAGAAATCTTGGGCTACCATTTGTTGTAGAGAATATTCGATGTGGCCAGCATCTTCAAGAATGGGGTTATGCTTATTTTACTTCTTTTGGTATATGTTCTGTAGCTGTATAATTCTTGGTCGCATCTGTCACAAATTCTCACCAACATCATCTTCACATAATGGTAGTGTCTTGACTTTCAGGACAAAGACTGTCAACCAGCCACAAACTCAACACATTGTTAAGCAGACAACAGATAAGCAGAAATAAATAAGCTGAAATTGACATAAATTTCGGGAGAATCAAATTTTCAAGCTTGTCATTTCTCGATTATTGTTTTAGTAAACTGTCAGGAAATGGGAATGCAAGATAGGAAGCACGCAGAATGATAGATTCATTGATCTTTGCCATTCATATCCACCATTGTCCTCATCATTATCATCAAACTTTCATGTTTACATTATCATAGGTACTGGCAGTAGCACATCATGTAGTTTGAAATGAGAATAGTTGAAAGTCACAAGTTACAGGCTAGTCGAACAGGTGTAAATTTACAGTTCCCTATATGTCCTGTGCCCGGAGCAAATGAGTCGGAAGTCACTCCATGTAATCACGAGTTACGGCCGTTTTTAACTATTTTCCTTCTAAGATACCAAGTTTTAATTTGTTCTTTTCATGTGAGAAAAGATTGAATTTTCATTTTGTGGGAAACAAATAAAAAAGTTTGGTATCTCAGTCAGAAAACAGTTAAAAATGCCCATAACTTGAAATCTCCTCGATCGACTTCCGACTCATTTGCCGTGGGCGCGAGATATGTAAACAGTCTTCATGTAAAACTAGATCCTCTAATGTAAATTTAATCCTCTAATGTAAATTTCAACCCTCTGATGTAAATTTCAACCCTCTGATGTAAATGTCAATCCACTAATGTAAATTTCAACCCTATAATGTAAATTTCAATCCTCCAATGTAAATTTCAATCCTCCAATGTAAATTTCAACCTTCTAATGTAAATTTCAATCCTCTAATATAAATTTCAATCCTCCAATGTAAATTTATGGTCCATTCATCTGCATCCATTTGCTTCATGTGACGATTGATCTCCTCATGTAGCAAGATGTATAAATCATTAAATGTCAAAGAATATTCATCGCAAATATTTTCCAGTAGAATAATGAATACAATTAGCAATTTTGATGTTGTAGATTATTTTATGCTATTAACTCTTTTCATGCCAGTTGACAATATATCATCTTAGTCTTCTGTTGATATCTATGATCAAAGCAGTAATAATGAAATTGGCTATAGATAGGCTGGCCAGTTTACAAATTTAATATCATTCCAATAATAAATGACTGATTGCCATAGACCAGGTGACATCTGATGATGATATATCATTGATTGGCAAGGAAATTGCAATCCTATCATGTCATCTGTTCCGGTTTTTTTTTTCTTTTTTTTTTTTTTTTCATACTGGCAGTTTTTGACGCTGTTAGAATCAAAATTCTGTTTAAAATGATGTCCCCAAACATCTTTGTCATAGCAAATCGCTGTAAATTTTAAGATAAACTTAGTATTTTTTTAAACAAACAACAAAATTGCAGAATTGAATAAATTGAAAATGAGATAAATATCTGAAGAACTAAATTATGTAACCTGTCAGAACTTTATCATTCTCGTTGCTTAGTTTAAACTGTCATAGAATGGAAATGAGAGATAGAAAAGCTTGCAGAATGACAGATCTTTCCCCAGATGTAAAACAAGCTCTTCAGTGATGCCATCAACATTGTTATTTTTCTTGAATCATAATTTTGCGCAGTATGGCAGAGATGAATATTTGCTGCAATGATGTTAATGGGCTTGAGATGGAACATTTTACGTATACAACACTATTCTCTAGACTCTTTCCACAAAAGAGGCAGACAACTCTAGTGTAAACTGCCATACCCTTTTTTTGAAGTTATATTTACTAGAAGTGTGCATCAGCTTTGTTGTAGAGTACTGCCCTTTGACTTATATTTATCATTATTGTGTAACGTTTAGTGTAACTGGTGACAAGATATCGGAACAAAGTTTGAATGCATTTCAAATTTCACTGGTGACCAAATTTGAAAATTAGGCATTTGAATTTAGGTCTGTCATCTCAGCTCTTTATTTTTTCTGTGTTTCTCTTTTCTAAAATTTTTAAAAAGAGTGCAAATGGGTCATTAAATTCATGATATAGAAGATGATCTCAGATAGGAGAATGGTTCTGATTTCTGAATTACCTTCAAATGCATTTTTTGCATTGATAATATAGTAGTAGATAGAGTTGTTATTTTTGAAAGATCAGAAGACTAGTTCAAGTCGAGATAACCTCCACCAGGAGGTTGAAAGATCCACATAGAACGTAACAGCTAGTTCATGTCTTGATATCAACTAGTCAAAATCATAAATTTTTGTGAATGACTATATTTACATTATTTGAGGAAGAGTAGGACAGTAGAAATATTTCCTCTCAATGCTCACTTTCATCACCTTTGTATTACATCCACTTCATCCATATGACATTGTATTTGAGTTCTCATTGTTGTTCATAGTGTTAGATGTCGTGCTTCATTTTTTTTTTTCCCCATACCTATTGTCCACTGATAGATGTGGTCTTTAGTTGCCACAGTATTTGCCTGTGTTATTTTCAGTGCTAGAACTGCTCTGTTAAGATAATGACTTTGTCAACTGAGACAGTCCTGTTTAGTCTTTTTCATTTTTGCATAAAGTAAAAGGGGTATGCATTGCGAGTCATTTCTGATTTGTTCACTCAAAGTGAACAGAGACGAGACTGGTAGTCACTGGTAAAAGATCACGGTAAATAAGCTCTCATGCAGCAAGAGATGTGCCAGTTATTAATCAAGTGCTCACATTTAGTTCTAGATCTATTTCGCAATCATCAACACAGAAAAAAAATAATGAATTGGAACTAAAATTTTTGTATCGGTAATGTTTCTCAAAGTTTGAGGACCCTTTTCATTTGTTGACTATGCACCTACCAGATAACATTTAAGATTTATCCAAATTTTTTTCCACTGCTATGATGAAAAGAAAACCCTCTTTCTGTGACTCCCATGGAAAATGTACTAGTCAGCCATAGCGCAGAACTGGCAATAGGAGGACACTCAAACAGTTTTACAGAGAAAAAGAATCAGTACATCCCGTGAATTTGTAGCACTTAAACTTATGTAAAGGAAAGTTGTACAATTTTTGTTGACACATCAGTATTTTTATAGGTATCCAAATCTATTCTTGCTCACAGATTACTTTTTATTTTTTGTTTATTTTTGTAAAGAAAAGGGGGGGGGGGGAAGAATTGTTTCCCTTGCTCTCCTGTCTCAGTTGTCAGGTCCTGCGCTGGTGCTGTTCACAATCCAGCCTCTATGGTATCAGTGTTACCGCTGCTTTGCTTAGACTTCTCTAGACTGTCAAATGTAGAATTTCCAGCGGATGTGCATTTGGTGTGCATGCACGGAGTACAGGTTTATACCAGTGGAACAGATATCACACCACTCACATTGAAAGGATTTTAGATATGAATAAATGTTATTTTATGTGGTTCCCCCCACCCCCCCTTTTTTTTTTTTTTTCTTCTTTTCATTGAAACCATGTGCCTCAATCCTTGTTAAATTTTCAGCTTTTGCCTGATCTAATGGGTAATAAGTTGGATAACCCTAATTAGGTATTTTTTCAAAATCACACGACCTAGTGAACATCGCTCACATGTGGCTTTGTTTACTTGCTCTGCGCATGGCAGACAAGTCTGGACGAATGATGAGCTCTCAAACTTGTCACATCATATAAACAAAGCCACACGTGAGCAATGTGGAAAATTATTTTGAAAAAAATACCTAATTCAGTGTGCCTTGGAACAGGCTTTGGGTCATGTCAGATGCATAGAAACAAGGTTGTCACAACTCTCTTAGCCTGAACTTGCTGCATTTCTGAGAGAAATCCACTTACACCATTCTTGTTATCATGCCTGTTTTTTGGGTTGTTTTTTTTTCAATCTCATTCTTTCATTTTTATCATCATCCTGTCCTCCCGTGCCCTTCCAATGACATCAATATTTTTTTTTTTCATTTAATCCTCCTAATGACCTCCGGCGCTTGATGATAAATTTCATGGGTGTTTGTGCGTGTGTGTGTGTGTCTGTGTTGTTGTTGTTGTCATTGTCGTATTTCTATAAGCTTTTTACCAACAATGTTTGCCACCTGAACATTGCTCTCTTTTATTTCATTCATTTGTTGTCTGATTTGGCCTCATTTTTACTACTCCTGACCATTACAGTTATTTAGTTCTTTCACATGTGTGTGTTTTTTTGTTTTTTTTTTTGGTTTTGTTTGTTTTTATTTTCGTTTGTTGTTTTTTTTTTAAATTCATTTGAGGTGAAACTTTCCTGTGATTTTTTTTTTCCTTATTTTTTTATTTTACAGTATAATATATGGCTCAGCCATAAGAATGATTAAATTCTTGTGTATGACTTGTCTGTATGTAATTCAAACCCTACAGTACCATGGACAGTCGGATCTGTATAAAGAAATTCTGAAAAGGCTTAATCAGGGCTTCACGGCCATATTCACCGTAGAGTGCGCCTTCAAGATGTTTGGCTATGGGCCTTGGGTAAGAACTGGCAAGGAAAACAGAAAGGGGACTTAGTTATCCAGCTTCCCTGCCTACAATTTTGATTTGGTTATACTTTTTTTTTGTTCGTTTCTTGAAATTATTTATTTAAACTTTTTTTCCTCTATTTTTTTTTTTTTTCGTTTTCTTATGTTATAGGTTATGGGTTGAAATGCACATTTTGAGCATAATTAATTACCCCACTTTTTTTTTTATTGCCCTCTGCTTATTTGAATATCTCTCATGCTTGGTGAACTTCCCTTACAGTGGTTCTAGGACCTGGATTAAGATTACATTTATATAATTTAAATAATACATGACTGTACACCTATCAAGTGACAAAAGTTGTCCCAGAAAAAATAAAGATTTAAATTCTGTTTATAACTAAACAAGTTGTGACCTTAAAAGGTTATCTCTGGAGTTTGAAATTACAAAGACAATTTACAAAACTGAGAAACACAATCATTAGGGTTACTGTGTAAATTGGTCTCTTGACAACTGATCCAAGGACCTGACCCATTAAGGGTGGAAAGTTCACTTGTGATCTTGCTCTCATAGCATCATTTGCTGGAGGCCATTATGCATTTAACTGTTTGGCTGGACCACGGCTAATGCTTGACCACACATATTCACCTCCCCACCACCTGGCTGTTGCCCCTTCTCTTAACTTATTCTCCTTGGAGGTAAAGTGATACATCCTCCACCTCATCACCGACCAAACACTACCACCGTTACCTGTCATACTAAACTCCTCAAGGGATGTTTCCCTTTACCTCTGTCTATTAGGCTATTATTCGGCCTACCTTGTTTTGTGTTTTTAATTCTTTTTTTTTTTGCTTTTTTTCGGAAGGGCTTAGATTATTAGTTTGTTTTAATGTGCCAAGCGCATCGTTGCATGGGGAATCCCCTTCCCTGTAACACACCACTTTGATTGAAAACTTTAGTTTGCGAGTCATTCCTGTGTTTACCAACTATGGTGTAAACTTGCTCCGAGAAGATTACTCTCAACCCTATTGTTTTCCGCTAGAATCATGTATGTGTAGGCAATCTGTCTGTCTTAGGATTAGTGATTCAGATAGTCTTGTTTCGCAAACAAAGTGGTGGTTGGATGTCACCTTCTGTTTTACAGTTCATCAGCTTTTTAGCAGAATATTTTGTTTGTTTGTTTGTTGTTCTTTATTTTTAATTTTTTCCCACTACGTCCAGATTTGACCACCCAATGGGTTTTCAGCAAGTTTCTCCAAAATCTGTAATTTCAATCATATTATGTTGGGATTAACAATATTTGGACCCCAGGTGAATGGAAATTAATTTGTGAAGCTGACGGAGCACATATCAGTCATGATGAGTGATGGTGATCTCTCTGATACATATAGCCTCTTTGCTTAACAAGTGAAACAAACAAAAAGATTATACTCCCAAGATAGAAAGCATTTTGTTCGCTAGGTTTTTTCCCCTCCCTCCCTCCCCCCAACCCTCTTTCTTTTCCCATCCTTACTATCCCCCTCTCTGTCTATCCCCACCATCCCCCTTTCTCTCCAACCATCCTCTCCCTCTGTCCCCACCATCCTCCTTTCCCTCCAGATCCACCCTCTCTGTGCATTCCCGCCTCCCTCCCTATCTCTGTCTGTACCCATCATCCCCATCTCTTTCCATCCTCGCCACCTTCCATCTCTTCATCCCCACCATTCCCTCTTTCCATCTCCACTATTCCGTCTCCATCCCTTGCCTCCTCTCTCCCGCTGTTCCCACAATCCCACCACTCCCACCATACACCTTTCACTCCATCCCACTCTCCTTCCGTCCTCACCATTCCCTCTCTATCCATCTCTACCATCCTCTTTCCCTTTGTTCCCACCAATCCCCCCCCTCCCTCCATCTCCATCCTCCCTCCCCATTTCCACAATCTCCTCCCTCTCCGTCTTCCCCCTCCCTCCATTCCTTCCTTCTCCATCCCCGTCATTCCCTCTCCTTCTGTTCCCACCGTTCTTTCTCTCCCTCCATCCCCACCAATCCCCCCTCCCTCCATCCCTACCATCTCATCTTTCTTGATCCCCACCATTCCCACCTTTCCCTCCCCGCCCCTGTATCTCCATGCCCCTAATGCACCATAAACGGCATAATTCTCAAAGTTTTTTCAAACCTCTGAGCAGATTTTTCACTTTCCATTTTTACTCAGTTTTCTTTGTTTTCACTACTAACTCGAAATCATACTGCCATGTGTTTTGCAGCCTCGTGTTCTGTTTTTGTTTTTTCTCTCTCTTTTAGCTCCTCGTCCTTCCAACGATGTCTTTAGCTTACATATTTTCATATGCTATCAGTGTCCATTTTACCAAACGTTTACTTGCATTAAAACACAGGCTTTGGCTGTTTGAGTAGTGGATGTCAGTGTATGTGGATCTGTGTATTTGCCACATTATTTGTTATCGTTTAGACTGTCTTAGACTAGCCCAGCAGTGGAAGCTTCTTCACTACTCGACTGCTTTGGGCAATGGGTTTTACATTCTCATGGCTGTCTGTATCAGTTTACGACATTCTTTGCTAATTTTGCATCTTTTTTGCCCCAACATACTATTTTTTCTTTGTTTTTATTTTTCTTTAATCTATGTTCAGGAATTTCAGGAGGGATTTCAAGGAGATTGGCCATTATTGTGTGGTTTATTTCTCTCTTAAAGTGGTTTTGGATTTTTCATATTTATTTTGGCTTTGCACACATTTCAGTTCACACCATCCCAACCTACCGTGGACAATCAAAAAGCTATTGGAAATAACCTTCATATCATAAACATTGGGTTTACGGTGATGTATGCCCTAGAGTTTCTCCTCAAGCTGTGCGCCTTTGGAAAGGTTTGGCGCTGACCAGCTGTTCCGACCGGCCGACCACCCCACAAGCCAGTTGCTCACTCTTATATCATTTAACAAAATCTGTATCTGTGTCCATTCATTCATCCATCTGTCTGTCTGCGGAGCCTGGCTGATGGGTGGGAAGCTGGTTGGTATGCTGATGCTTTGAGCATAAAACTGCACCATTTGTGGTTTCCGATATAGTGATTTCGTTTTGTTGGTAATGCTTCTCGTTCCCCCACAGTTGTCATAAGTTTCTGATCCATCCACAGTCTCTTCCTTTTTTTTTTTTTAATCCTTAAAGTAATGTGTGGTAGAAAATATGTTGTGTTTCTGTAGACTTTGGTTCTTTATGTTTGTATACTGTTGTGGAATGTATTCACATTTCTTAGTTTCATAAAAGTTGTAAATGTGGACATATTATCCCAAGCTATGCAGTGGATGGATTTTTAGCCAGAGGCTTGCAATTGCCAGCTTTGTAAAATTGAGTATCTCTCAAAGTTTGATTGAAATTACACAGGCCATAATTGGAGCTTTAACTGTGTTGTAATTTATTGGCCAACTTGTATGCAGTAATATAATTTGGATAAATTGACATGTAATGATAGTTTAAAAATGGTATAAAGTTGAACACTAGTGCACATGAAATATGTTTAAAAAATACCCTACCATATTTTTAATTCAAAGACAAAATAAAAATTACAAGAGACTTACCTGCAGAAAGCTCTATAAATACTATATCATAAACAAATCAAACGAAATCTACACAATGATTTTTGGACTCTATGGTGAATTCAGATGATAAAGAAAATAAGCTGATTAGAACAAAATTTTTAGTAATGAGGTAGAAAGAAAGCAGGATCTTGTGTGTGGCACTCAAACAAACAGGAAACTACCCAAAAAAATCTTGACTTTTCAGTCAGATAAAGTTTGTTACGATTCTTGTTTTTGTGCTGCTGAAAGCATATGTAGTTTATACGATGCCAGTCACTGCTGAGATGTGACTTTTGCCACATATTTGTTTGACTCGTGTTGATGACGTCACATGGTCGCTATTTTTGTTGGAAGTAACATTTCATGTATAAAAATTCAGTTCTGTTACTGCCATTGATAGGTTTTTTTTTCCCCTCTAGTGTTTTTAAAATACTTTTATATGACTAGCACTAATATCCTTATAAGTCATTAAATTTTTCATTCAATTGAAGTAATGTTCAGTAAAGTTATCCCTCAATCTTGGCTTTACATATTCAGTTCTTCAAAAAGATTACAAGTCTCAACATCTGGTTATTAAACTGGATTTTGTGAAGATGTATCACTTGTATTGATAAAGAACTAGTATGGGCATAAAACCAGGGCAGCTGCATAGATTGGGTTGTCAAGACTCAACTTTGTGAAGATTTATCAGCCATATTGATAAATGATAAAGAACTAATCTTGGGCTGATTCCAACATGGATTGCCAGGAGGAACCTTTTGAAGGTTTATTGCTTCCGCTAATAAAAAAAAAAATAATAATAGTATTGTGATCTCAGTGTGGGCTGTTGAAATGAAGCCACCCAAACTGTGGACATGTTTGGCAAGCTACATAGGAATCCAAATAAATAGTTTCGGTGTAAGACTAAAAAAATTAGCCATATTCATCACCACCACATGGATAGGAAACTCAATCTTCTCCTTTTTTTTTCTTTTTTTTTTTTTTTTTCAATTAAGGTAGACTATAGAAACGTAGTCTGTTCAAAGTTGAATGTATACTCTCCCCAAAAGGCAGTGTGGCATACTATGCAGGCATTATATTAGAAATTTATCATCAGTTCGCAAACGAAATGTGGTACCATAATTTCCAAACAATCTGTCAACAGTAGCAAGAAAATCACTTGTGGAAACTATTTTAGTAGCAGACAAGCACCTAAAAATTTAAAAATTTGCCTAATTTCAGTGCAAGCTTTAAAAATGCTTTGTTGTGGCCTTCAATGTATATATATGTTTGTGCCTGCCTCCCAGTTTTGTTTTGTTTTTTTTTTGTTACCAGTTGAGTTCAGGATTGCACTATGAATCAGTATGGCTACATTTAGCAGTTTCTGTGTATTACAATCATAGTGTCAAAATTCCACCGTGAATTCAGTTTTGATGGCTGATATCATTAAGGCCATGGAATCTTTTCTGAGTCCTATCGTTGTCAGTTTTCAAAATTTGATCAATCGTATTGTTAAACTGTTTAATTATCATTCACCACAGTGAAGTATTGCAACATATTCTCTGTAATTCGCAAATATAAAATAAGAAATTCAGTTGTTAACATCTGTGGAATTATGGCACCTTACATGTGCTGAATGCTAGAAGTAAGTGATATTTATGAGATTTTTTGTCTGCTTGACCTATCTAAGTTACTGCAGTAGCTCAGTTTCCTTACTCAGACTTCCCATTAAACATAGTAGGCTACAACATTTCTCTGTTACAAAAGCCAGTATCCTACAGCTTTGCTTCTTTGCTGCACCAGGCATTCCTTATGGTGTGTAAGTGTTAAACCATTGTATGGAGGGTAAATAGCAGATGAAATATAATTCATGCCAGTTGAAAAAAAAATCCTGTATCTTACACATATTTTCCTAACATTATGAA
This sequence comes from Peronia verruculata, assembly GCA_038406235.1. Classification (NCBI taxonomy): domain Eukaryota; kingdom Metazoa; phylum Mollusca; class Gastropoda; order Systellommatophora; family Onchidiidae; genus Peronia; species Peronia verruculata. The sequence continues at coordinate 1,277,204 of JBCAUA010000003.1, read as the reverse complement.
GTTATTTGAGATGTTTACATTTGCACATCATACATAAAAGCATTTTGAAAAGCTTTGTTGTATGTGATTTAAAATATTTGCTTTCTTCTTTCCAAGTATAATTATTACATGAAATATTATGTGTGTGTTTTCTTTCTTTTTTTTTTTTTTTTAATCACCTTTTCAGTGCTTGTTTTATGATTGCTTCAGTCAAAAAAATTTTATTCTTCTTTGTTTACTGTGTATATTTTGTTTGTTTGATTGATGTTTTACTTTTTGCCTTGTGTGCACCACCACTCCTGGGGGATCATTAATTCCCAGTTCTCTGGAATCGTATTTAAAGATTTCTGTTTTAGCAATTTTTTCCCACAGGGGTTATGACAGATATCAACTTTCAAAAGAGAAAGATTGAAATATGATCTCAGTTTTTATGTTTGGAATCTGGATAAAATATCAGCTTAAAATGTCAGCAGTTGGCAAACAGGCCTCATTCAAGAAAAGAAAAAGAAGGCTTAATTTAATATATATATATTATTCACCAGATTCATTTCAGACATTTACAGTTGCACATTATATATAAAAGCCATATGCATTTTGAGAAGCTTTGTAATCTCTGCTTTAAAATTGTTTGTTTCTTTTCTTCTTGGTTTGTGCATTTTGGCTAGTTTTATTTGAGTTTATGGGATGCATTTTCCTTTAAAATCGATTTCATGATGTTGTTTTGCTATCATATCTTCGTTAATCACCTCAGTGTAGTTAATTTTTTCACATAAATTCAAGAATGTTTCAAATAGTAATGCTCAACTATGAATCATTTTTAAGCGAACCATTTAGGTCCTGAAGAATAATTGTTTTCTCAGTAACTTCTCAAATTGAATATTTCCAATTGATCAACAAAGGCAAGGGGAATAATACTATCCTAAATTAGTGAAAATGGCCTACCTTAATTGCACTGGTTAAATACCAACCCGTAATCCATGATCTTTTCTAGATTTATTAAATGCTCTTTTGGCCACTTATAATTCAAAGTCCTTGTGGATACTACCATACAAATACTTACTTTGATGTTTCAAAGATTTATTATTTTCCCTCCAGAGTTTTTAATTCCCCCATAAATCAGATTGTCACTGTTTCATATCCCTCCTCATTTTGACTTCGTTTTTTTTGTATTTCAGAACTATTTCCACGATCCCTGGAATGTTTTTGACTTCACCACAGTCATCGGTAGCATTATAGATGTCTTAATAACAGAATTCTCCGTGAGTGTTTTTTTTTTTTTAGCTTTGCTGTCATACAATAAAATTCTACAATACAGGTTATGTTTGAAAGCTGCATATCTTTGTAGCAGGGACTTTGGTTTGTCATTACCAAGAAGGTTTTAGAGAGCTTTATCCTAGGTACACGAAGAGGACTCCCAGGACCTGAAATAATCCTTGGACTGTCCTAGTTCGCTATCCAGCATACAAAGTCAGGCTTTGTTAACTTTGGCTTAAAATTGTTGACAGCAGATGTGACAATTATCTGGCAAATCCACACTGGCATAACTTAAAACCATGTCTGTCATATTGAAATTATAGCCGTATGTTAAAAGACAATCTAGATAGACTGAACATTTTTATATGGACAGCAAAGTGGCTATAGTTTTAGTTATCATATTTTGCATTTGGAATTTTTTTCCTAGCCTCATACATTAAAGAAATCGTAATTGGTTCACTTTTGTTATTTTTCTGAAGGCATAAATGGTTATTTCTCAAAGATGGTTATAATCTGTCATCACAGAGACCCTGCTGTACCAATTCTTTCTTCAACTGTTCTAAAAGTCAGCAGGTTAACCCTAGGGGTGTCAAGAGGCCAGAATGGACAAAGACTTGCTCTCTATATTTTGCATTGGAAAGCCTTGCCAAATATCTCAACAAGCATTTTGCTCTTTGGCCCAAGTCTCCTGTCTTTGACATGAAGAAATATCACCATAGTAACCCTGACATTCCAGGGGGTCTTTCTATGTGCATTAAAATAGTATAGTAATTCAGGCTTCTTTGTCATAGTCATTCCAATGTCTTTCATGTAATCTATAAACCCTTCATTGCAATAATAGGAAATATCTCAGAGGATGAGCACTTGGACATGCATGTAACGATTTCAGTATTTATATTTTTCATACAGGAAGGGAGAGTGACTTTCGGATTTTTCCGACTGTTCCGAGCTGCTCGATTGGTCAAGCTACTGCGACAAGGGTACACAATCCGTCTCCTCCTGTGGACATTCTTCCAATCCTTCAAGGTGGGCGGAATTTGTTTTAAGATCTTTTTTTGTAACAGTTTATTGCAGTCTCAATTTTTTCTCATGTAATGATCCACTTCTGCATGAGTTTGCATATATTTCTTGTGCCCAGGGCAAATGAGTTGCAAGTTGCACCAGCTGAGCTCAAGTCACAGCCGTTTTTGACTGTTTTTTACTATTTACCGACTATGATATCAAATATCTATTTTTTCAGATTAAAAAAGGTTGAACTGTCATTTTGTGAAAACAAAAAAAAAAAAAATTAGTATCTTAGTCGGAAAGTAGCTAAAGACGACCAAAAACAGCCGTATATCTTCATTTCCCAGCACGACTTCTGACTCATTTGCCTGGTTGTAAGACATATGCATTTCCGCAACCAACATCTCAATATTGATATTACTGTTGTTGTGTGAGTTTCACATTTATGTGACATGTGTTGTATATACATACATTGTAGAAAAGAACCCGCGACTTTTATGGAAGATTATTTTAATAAAGGTTGAACCGACACAGCCCAGCGACTTGAAGTGTACAGCAAGCGTGCACATCTCTATGTCGGTATTTTGGATGATTAAACTGAATGTAGCTGAAAGAAAACATGTTTGGTGTTTTTAACGTGTCATTTTGTCAAACATTCAATTTGGATCAACACTCTCTCGATTTTAGTATTCAAATATTATTGTCCTTTTAGAATATCAAATATAGTGGGGTTTTCACGGCTTTATGTGTTTAGAAACATAGATCTTTATGCAGCTGTGTTGTTGTGTGCTTATTTTCAGATGGATACATTCTGTAGCTTTTGAGTCCATAAGCCTTTAATGGATTCTGTTGCAGATTTATAGTATGCTCGCACATCAGTTGCGCATTTTTTGTCAAGAGAATAGAAAGTGAGAGTGTAAGCATTGCTCGTAACTCATATTTTAGAGAAGAAGAGACGAAATTTTCTTGCATGAGGCTTCAGTTTTAGATATTATACATCAGAGGTTCCCAACAGAAGGGTCGCGACCCCCAAAAGGGTCGCGACCCCCAAGAGGATTGCAAAGCCTTGGCAGGGGGTCATGTAGCCTTGCCAGATGTGACATAGGATAACATCAATATCAACTAATCAATTAAGATTTTTATGCTCTGTCATATATTTTTTTGTGTGTGTGTGTGTTTATTTCGGTGTTTCTTTCCCTCTCCATCATAGAAAACAAAATATAAATCATGCTGCAGATAGTGACAGGTTGTATCGGTTCTAAGCTTTTAAGTAGGGGGTCATGAGTGCAGATCATTGGGCAACACTGTTATACATAAATATTTAAGAAAAATAGTTCAAATTGAATGCATTTCAGTTGTTGAGAAGAACAAGCCTAGAGAGCTAATCCTTTCAGAAGACTGGAAGAGATTGCTTTAACAACCAGAAATCAATGAGTCTATTGTAACTGTCTTCTTCATCTCTCTCTACAGGCCTTGCCATATGTGTGTCTTCTCATCCTAATGCTGTTCTTCATCTATGCCATCATTGGAATGCAAGTGAGTAGCCCAAATGCCAGATTTTTTGTTTAGCAGATTTAGAATGATAAAAAAAAAAGCCATTCTAAATTGAAAATGGTGCTGTGTTGTTTGTTTAAGGGACTGGGGAGGTGAATTAGTCAATGAATCAGTGAGTCTGTCAGTGGGTGACTGACTGTTTTGAATGACCTGACTGACTAGTTGACTGATGGACTGATTGACTGACTGACTGTCTGGAATGACTTGTCTGACTGACTGACCAGCTGACTGATTGACCGACTTACTGACTGACTAGCTGACTGATTGGCTGACTGACTAGCTGGCTGGATGACTGACTGGACTGACTGATTGGCTGACTGATGGACAAGTTGACTGACTGACTAGCTGGCTGACTGACTGACTGGTACATTGACTGACTGACTGGTTTACTGCCTGGCTGACTGACTGAATGACTAGCTGACTGATTTACTGTCTGACTGACTTTCTGACTGGCGGCTGATTAAGTGATTGACTGACTGGCTGGCAGACTGATAGAAAGAGGAGTGAGAGAGAGGGTGTGTCAGAAAATAAGATATCACATCCTAGAATGTAAAAAATGCTACCCAGCCAAAAATTGCCTGATCAACAGCTTACCTCAGGAATAAGTTTGTTTGTTTTTTTGCCCCGCAGGTATTTGGTAGCATCAAGTTAGACTCCAAGACAGACATTAACCGCCACAACAACTTCCGTACATTTTTTCAAGCCCTCGTCCTGTTATTCAGGTAAGGATTTCTTGTTTGATCTCATTTCTTTGACTTTCCTCACTTCATACATACAAACACTCACCCATTGACTCACAATTACATGATATACGGACACATACATATACGCACCATCTCTCCATTCCTCATTTGATAAACTATATGAGCAAACACTCATTAACCTCCTCTGTGGGGGCCTCGGGTTTGTAAGTAGGTTCTCTGCTCCCACCTGCAGGTGGTGTAAGCCCATGGCGTGCCATCCTCAACATTCCATGGGAGACATCTCTTCTCTTTCTCCTTGCTCCTGTCTTCTGTCCCGCTTTCTGTCCTCTCTTCTTCTTGACACAAAAACATATCTTACCGTGTTTGACACAGTATAGCCATAATCTTGCTGATGTGTCGTTGAATCCCAACACAAACGAACGAACACCCATTGACCAACATCCATTCACACCCACACTGTCTCTCCATCCCTCTTAATGCATATGAGATGCGACACAGTGAAATCAGGCGCTCATCAAATTTTGAGTCTGTGGAGTTATTGGTTTCACTATGAAGAGGATTCATTTCCCTTTCGCTCTACATTAAGTAGAAGTTGAGATATTGGCAATTAAAGATGATGGGGATAACTTATTATTGTAGCTGAATTTAGCGAGAAAACGGCAGATCATATTTGTAAATCCTTGTTAATCCTTGTGAGCCCATGCCACTAAATTACAATTTTTGGGCTTTTACTGAATGTGTTTCAGCAAATTTGACTCTGAAAATGTATTTTTAGATTGATATAGAAAGGTCATGTGAAGAAAAAAAAAATTGCGTTAGAAATTCATTCACTGGTGGAAAACGTGATTTCTCTGGTCGCTTTAGTTTGACAAGCACCTGATTTCATTGTGTCACGTCTCATATACATGAACACTTACATATTGGCCAACTTACAAATACACACACCAGATATCCTCCCTCGCTGATACATATTGACCCACACATATCACACACACACACACACATCATACGCATACGCACATATTCCTATCCCTCACTTGATACATATATATATGAACCCTCAAACATAGATCCCCACATGTCATATACACACATACACACCCTCATTATATCCTCATCCCTTGCATGATGCATACAAACACTCACACATTCTTCCATGCTCATTACAAACATTCCACAAAATATTCCAACCCAATGCCTAATGTGCCATATGGTATATCTCATGACAGGTGTGCCACTGGAGAAGCCTGGCAACAAATTATGCAGTCCTGTCTGGCGGGAAAACCATGTGACCCAGAATCCATCAGGGACGAGGACGCTAAGGCCATGGCGGAGTCTGGATGTGGCACAGACTTTGCATACATTTACTTTGTCTCTTTCATTTTCTTTTGCTCCTTTTTGGTACGTTGATCTGTTCAGTTGATCTGCTTGATTTTTATCTACTGAAATAATTTACCTGTCATTTTTGACATTTGGTCAAAATTTGGTTCACAATTGAAGGATTTCGGGGCAAAATAAGACACATCCAAAATCACTGTTAGAGAAAAATGACAATTTGTTCTCCATTAGTTTGTAATTTACCATTAAGAACTTCAGCTTTCTGAAGACTTATAGGAAGGATAAGTGGCATGTGGTGAAAAAGCAAGTCCTTACCATACAGCACTATGCACTATTGCCATTCCCAGTATTGAGGGGTATTGTGGCCTTTGGAAGCAGAGGCCGGTGGTTCGAATCGCAACGGTTGTATGTTGTATCCTTAGGAAAGATACTTAACACACAATTTTCCTCAGCCCACCC
>JBCAUA010000003.1:1226942-1255164 GCA_038406235.1 Peronia verruculata | reverse complement strand
TATTAGAAATATTAGGTCCACCCCAGCTTCAATGTCAAATATACGTGCTTATTCCCTGCATCCCTATCTATACCTTTCATTACATTAAAAATTACGGCAAATAAAGCCAATGAAATTATTGATGCTAGTGTATTGATAATGTTCAATTTGGTGCTCATTATCATAACAGATAATGATGACTGTAAATGTTATAAATGCAAATAATAAGGTTGAAAATGAAATACAAATCATGAGTGCAGGTACAGAAGTTTTATTATTTTTTATATTGAATTTTGACAACATAAAACATTTTTTTTTAAGTACTTGTCATTGTGTCCTCTCCCATTTGTTGTGCTATGCTTGTCCAGATGTTGTTTTTCAACACTATGGATTTTGCCGAATGAATTCGATCAGTTTTTTGTAAATTTTAGTTGAAAACTGCACTTTTGCTCACTACTGGTGATCAATGAATATCAGACAGCTAGACTCTAGATCTACAATCTACACTTGCAATACAGCAGGAAAACACACCACTACTAGCCCCCCCCCCCCCCTTTAATGCCAAAGCGGTCGGCCACAATGCTAAATGTGACTGTGTTGCCCTTGAGCCACAAAAAAGATAACAGTTTGTCATCCTCATTATGTACCCTCCTCGTTAGAATCAGACAAAACAAAACAAATAATAATGATAATTAATAATGAACTGAAAACAACTACAGGCCCATTCCATGTGACGCATATTACATTTGAACACTATTTTTCCACAACTTCATAATAAGAACCATATAATGACATGTATTTTACCAAAAATGTTTACGATTTTGCCTTAACAAATGAAAAGACTACTACTACTGGTAGTGATCTGTTTGTCAGCATGGTAATATCTAATTTGCGTGACGTGTTTCTAGTTCTAATCGCACATCTGCCAATTTAACCAGAAGTAATGGGATCATTTTAACCTGCTTAATATTTTAAAATGATTCTTTTGAATACAAGCAAGTTCATATGTCATAATTCTATTATTTACGAGAGATAAATCAAAAAGGCAATGTGACATGTGTTAAGTTTGTTTTGGACGGGAAGGATAAACCGCGTTTGGTGAAAAGGAAAGTCCATAACTATATATAGCACTATGTTTCACCAATTTCAATATTGAGGGGGTAAGTCAAAATTTTCAAAAATGTCGCTTGTCGCGTTTTACCCTGAAACCCTTCAGATGAAAATTTAGATTTAGAGCACCAAGTAAAAAGGTGTGAAAGAAATTACACAACAAATTATTATACAACAATATAACTACAGGTTACTCATACTTTAAGAGACTGTAGAGTATAGCACTAGCCTAAATTAGCATAATCAAAGTGAGAGGGTGGGGGGGGGGGATGCAAAATATTTTCATATTGCGTTCTTTTTCTTTCAAACCGGAGTCTCTGGGCATATTCAACGAGTGGCAATCCATCAGACTACCCCTCTCCTCACCCATCCCACTCTGTCAACATACGATTCGGATCAGATATCCCCGTGAGTTATTCAGTTACGAATTTTTAGAACTTAATAGAACAACGTCAAATATAATGAACATTTTTTTTTCGGGTTTACATAATTAGAAACACAGATCCATATGCAACAATTTCAATTTGCCAAATTTCAGATGGATCCATTCAGCAGCTTTCGAGTTAACACGACTTTCATGAATCATTCTGTAGATTTATAAATAATAGTATAGAGCTAAATATATCATGCATGTGTTGGCAGGTATACAGTATTTGTATTGTTCTCAAATACTACTGCACTGTCAATGTTAACATGTTTTTGCTTACAGCTGTCTTGAACGATGGCTGAAGAAAACTTGAGTTTTAAGGATGAACAATTGCCCTTTCCCTCGGATTGTTACGAAAAAAACATTTTCATTTTCTACGCAGTTTATCAACTTGCTACTTGTGTAGCAAAACTTTTTGGCTGGCATCAATTTCTTTGCTAGCAACGGATATATATCTTAAACTCCATATCAAGCTATTTCAGTTTCACATGTCCACACTAATATGGCAGTATCGGCAGGGAAATATAGAAATCTGAGTCAAGCTGTTCATTGTTTTTCATATCAACAGTAAGCTTAACAGACAGATACCCCTCTTTAATCGGTTGTCGCTTCTCGTGTAAAGCTCGATCTCCAACAGTCAAGCTGTCTGGTATGCAACTTGTTGTGTGCAATTTTAGTCTTAAACTTCCAAATGTTACTGACATTGTGATGCTCTCTCTCTCTCTGTCTATCTATCTATCTCTCTCTCTTTCTCTCTCTCTCTCACTCTCTCTCTTTTATTCTTATTTTTTATTTAATTCATTTATTATTATTATTATTAGTTTTACTGTGGCTTTTTCTTTAAGCTATAGTTATCAGTAGGTACCATTGAAGCCAAAGCAATTAAGACGACTCAGAACCTAGGGCGGGGGTGTACAAATTTAAGGCCATAATCATTAAATGAACCTTCTCGACACAGAAAGTGCATGCACGAACAGATCCATCTTTGTCGGATATGCGGTAGCCCCTATGTCTTTTATATGCTCGGCCTTACCTATTTGTACTGGTCCTGTTGGCTTCAAACTTGGCAGAAGTGTGCATAAATGCTTATAAGAATTTTGTTTTTCACAATTTTTCAACAGAAACAAATGTTTTATGACCGGAAGTGTGAGGTGAAATAAGGCTGTCATTTATCATCAAAATGAAGCTAGATGCAGGTGATGTTCAAGTGATAAATTTGTACGATTATTAAAGTGGTTTCACGTGTATCTGCTGTGGAATGTCTGGATCAGCTAATAGGTACTGTAACAGCCACATTTGGAGAGCCCGTCCCTTCCAAATCTACAGAGTGGTATCCGGAAGTTTCATGTGGCAGGAAAGACCACTAAGGTGGACCCTCATGATAACATTTTTTTATTTTTTTAAAAATTTCCCTCAACAACGACAGTCAAATATCTAAAGCAATCACTGTTTCATGTTAATTTTACAAGTTTTATTGTGCTACAACCAAGGTCTGGTGTGAAATACTGACATTCACATCTGATTCTCCTTAATATCAAGAAGACTGCCTGCATTCGCTGATCGAAAGGAGTTTGGGGGGGGGGGGGGTACCCATGTAAGCACGAGTTCCCATCCTTGGGCTCATGCATGCCACAGAGTGCCAGATGGTGTTTCACTGTTACAGCGTTATTCACACCTACTCTTTTCTTAATTACGATCTCCGCAAGACTTTTTTTTTTCATATTTTTAAATAGAAAGGACAGACAAACTGGGCGATCCTATGACAGGGACCCAGCTGTTATTTTGGGGTTGTTTTTGTTGTTGTTGTTGTTGTAACTACAGACAAGATGAAGGACAAATGGTCACATTCACGCACATTACAGATAGTGTTCTAAATTACACAAAGCGTTGTATAAAGTATTGCAATAATTATGATTTCATTCCTTTACAGAGTTAAACATTTTAGATGGCACAAAATATCCGGAATAAGAGTCATTCGCTGCGGCATGAAGTTTTCCATGGAAATAACAATATGGCGGCTGCAGTGTTTACGCCCGATTTCGAACTTGGATGATTTTTATGAATGAAACAAATGTGGAGATGAAACACATGCCCATGATAAGGAAAGATTCGGCTGAACTTTTAATACTTTTAGACGATTACTATTTGAAATCCTTCAATTCAGTGGAATAGCTACTAGATCTAGAGTCTAGATCTAGATCTATATGGATACAGATATTATAGCCGGATACGGATATTATAGCAACGTCGATTGTGACATCCGACACAAAGTGATGGTGTAGACCTAAATAGATCTAGATTTAAGATCTGATGAGTCAAGATTTAAAATTGTGAGAAACTAGATTTCGAATATTTTTCCTGTTTATTTAAAATGGCTTCAAAGTCTGCAACGCCTGAATCGTCTGAAAAACTTGACAATGTTTCAGGAGAAGGGAGCTCTCCTTCGTCAAATAAACTTGCCAGTACTACACCATTCACTTCTCACCGATCTGGCACTGCAGAAACCTCTGAATTTGACAGCCTTTTTGGCCGTGATTCAACAAGATCTGCTTTAGAAAACGAAGGTGGTAAGATTCTGTTTTTCTACTGATATCTTAAAGCAAGTTTTTTAAATTTCCAACATTTGTTTTGTTTTTTCTTTGTTTTTTTTTGTTTTTTTTAACATGGGGAAAAATCCTTGATGGTGCAACATGTTTGCTACTTGTAATGAATGAGACAGGAGAAAAATTTTAGTGTAATTACTTTTGTGTACCAAAATTATCAGTTTAGACAATAATATTTATTTCATAAAAGAGTATTAACTTTATGGTGGAATCTTAGTAGAACTCTCAGTTTTATATTCGTATTGTTTTAATTCTATTAGTTATTATATAACAAACGGAGCTAGTAGTTTATTCCATGGTCAAAATAGACATTTATGCATATTTTCCATTAATGGTTCCACTCATTGCAAATTAATAAACACCAAATCATGTGTTTTTTAAAGATCACAGTTTTGTTGTTCAGAGGGTATGTATAATTCTAAATAATTATTTGAACTGATGATTATTTGTACAAAAGAATGAAAAGGAAAATTTCATATCTCATGAAGTTTTTATTTTTAAATATTAAAAAGAGAATATCTATTGCATGTACTGCATTGTACAATTTCCATGACATTGAGTGAGTAAAACATTTTTTTTTTTTTCTGCTTTTATTGTGCAAATTCCCATTTTACATTATGATATTGTTAATAATTGTTCAATGGCAATCAGGAGAAAATAAATGGACAATATTCTATGAAAATTATCCAGCAGCATAATTTATTAATGCAGAGTGATCCAGCCACAAGTTTGTCTGTGAAACCTAAGAAGGAACAATAAGCATGCCTTGTACTTTATTATTGATTATTAGTAAAAACTCTTCATTAACTTTCACAGGCATGCGTGAGTGTTTTGTGATTCAGTGCAGTTGAGCTTCAGTTAAACCAAAAAAATCCTGAAACCTTTGGAGATTAATGTTGATGTACTGTTTGGTATGGGAAAAAAGTTTTAACATTTCTCAGTAGCAACCAAATGTTTAGTAAAGTTTCATTGCTACATTCTTTACTTTTAATGGGTGAAAAGTGCACATTTAATTTTAAATTTCATGGACATCACGTTGAATAACTGTATTAAATGACTTGAGCCTTGTTGATTTCATCTGTCAAGGAAATGATGAAGAATCTCAAGAGTATCATCGTGATCCTGGTGAGGTGAACATTCACCAGTTCTATCCTATTCTGGAACACACATTTAACCGCAAGAAGTCAGCGAAACAAGAGAAGGATGCCCTGCTGGCCATTGTTGAGGAAGATTCCAGATCAGAACAGACAGTCGATGGCTCGCTAGAGAGCCAAGCAGAGGTATCAATCAAATGCTTTTTAGCTCAAGGATGTAATAATTCTGTTAATATTTTGTCTCCGTCCAGCTTTGACACTCTTTTCTGAGAAATCACACACAAATTAAACTAGAATGTTAAATTGAATCATGCATTATCTGTAGTGATGAAGCACTGCAGTACCTTCAAAATGCAATAAAGTAAAGGCCCTGGAAGTTTCATTTTTATAGATCTAGAACAGAGAGTTAAATGACTAGAAGGACAACAAAATGAAAACAATAGAAATAGTCAAACAGCTATGGTAAGAACACTTGGTTTGTCTTCATCCTCAAGGCTACTTCTTCCTCAGTTTAGTACAGTGCGAAATGTTTGATTTGTATGTATAAACTCAGTTGAGCATGAGATAATTCACTACACCACCTTTTTCTGTTTCAGCAAGAACAGTTGAAATTAGAATCTAGAGAGGGTGAAAGTGAGGAAGAGAAACAAGGAGCAGGTGAAGGGAGGGGTTCTACACTGGAGAGAGGAGGAACGACAGATACCTGGACAACTGAGACTGGGACTCTGTCAGAACACTCAGCCAGAACATATGTCCAGGTCTGTGTTTGTTCACTGGTTGCCATGGTATCTAAACATTACATTTAGCTGGTATCTAAACATTACATTTAGCATCATCTTGAGACCATTTTGTTTTCCGTAATAACCGCCAATTAATAAGAATATTTCTACAATTTCAGCAGTTTCCTTTTTTATCATCAGATTAATGTTGAATGTTTGTTTTTTTTTTTTTTATCTCACATTGAAAGTAAAAATTGTCTCTTTGTTTATTCTGAAAGAGAATCTATAAAACTAATTATTTTAGATTGTCTACTTTGTTAAGGCATTGATTGTCTTATCTAATAAATGTTGTTTCATTGATTTTTTTGTCTCAGGTACAGGCAGGCTCACGTCAGTGTTTTAGAAGTTAATAAACTTGAATGAAAGTAATGCAAGAGCCAGCTCATATACAGTAGTATGAATATTCATGTTTATGTTGCAAACCATCTTCTCCAGGCTGTTGGTGAGGCTGGTGGTGTTTTCTCCACAGCAGTGGATGAGGAGTCTCTTGAAGCTGCAAGGCAGAGAAGTCAAGGTCTTTTCTCCACTGAGAACTGGCAGGGTGATGGCCACCAGAGAAAAGTTGGCCTCGTTCAGATTGTGACTCGGAAAGCCTATGAGCAGTAAGCATCAGACAGACCTGTGTTTGAATCTCTTTATTTTCTTTCTGATTAAAACAGTGATGCAGTAATTCTATCAATAAGTGAATTCTTTATCTCTATAAAATCCATCTCAGAGGCTGTAATAGTTTGGCAATATTTGTATTGTTCAAAAACAGCATTTACAGCAATTAACTAAATTATCCAGGGGCTATAGAAATGGTGATATTGTTAAAAAAATTGAAGTTGAATGACATTGCACTTATCTATGGTAGCACAGCTGTTAGAGGAAAATGAATTTGCTGCACATATGAAAACTCATTAGTGAATGGTATTTTCTCTAAGGTGAACTTTTTTATGCCACGGTATCTGTTTGACATTTCAGCTTTTATCTTTCAATGTATGTTTTGGTCAATTTTTCAAGTTTAGATTGATATTTGCTTGATGACTGCAAGATAAACGTTTATGAAGAAAGTTTACAAAATAACTTTAAAAGCCATTGAAACAATGGAAACAACAAAATATTGGCCACCTTTGAAGACACTTCCATCCAGAGACAAATAAATAAGCTCCAACAATTCCCACCTCTTTGATTTCAGAACAACAGCATTATTATTCTGATGTTTATGTCAAATTTCCTTTGGATGTTTTTAATTTCACATTTAAATAAAAAAGATCGATCACACTTACATTGTCCCCTTGTTCATTTTTCTTCTTTAAAAAATGTTGCGTTGATACCCTATATATATGTGCTCTTGTTCAATTTTTCATAGCTATCAAAAAGCCATAGAGATGAAAGAACAGCAGGATCTGTTTGGAATAATTACCTGCCTGAACAAGGCCATCAACCTCAAGACAGATGATCCTGTGTTCTATGTGGAGAGAGCTGAGGCTTACATCTTGCTTTGTGATTTTCAGGTAAAAGTGAAGGGCTAAGATTGTCCTCACTTAGTTTGGTTAATTTTTGGGAACTCATACGAAATAAAATAAACATCTTTATTTCATGCAATTTCAAACTTTGCAAGTGTTTTGCCCTTTAAAAATCGGTGAGTAATTACTGCATCAATATTAATGAGATGGTGATCAGAAAGCATAACTAACTTTAGACTACTCACAGCTGATTTTTGAGATATGTGTAAGTGAAAATTTCTTTTCCTCTTGTGATGTATAATGAAAAAGAAAAGCCACTCAGTCCTCAAGTAATAATTTACAATTTTTCATAGTTTTTAGAGGTTGCTACTTACCTTTCAAGTTTCCCTAGATATTACAGTTTTTAGCACATGCTGTCTGTTCATCTTTTGAAACATCATACCTTCAAATTAATAGCTGTTTTGTTCATTACAACTTGAGATGGGAACACTTGAGATTTGGTATGATGGTAAACATTCTAAAATTGCTTCTTTCTTTTTCTTAGTGATATAGGTCGACTAGAGACTTATAGATCTAGTAGAGTTTATTGTGTGTTATGACTAACTTGAAAATGATTAATGAGATTTTTTGTGTGTTTTGTCTACAGTCTGCAATACTCAACTACAAAAAAGCTTGCCTGTTGGAGCCTGAGAATGAAATTTATTATTCTCGGCTGGCATTTCTCTACTACCTCCAAGGCCAAAGTTTGTTTGACCAAAGACTTTATCCCGAGGCACTGGAATCCTTCTCTAGAGCATCAGAAATGGTTCCAGATAATGTGGGCTATCACATCAGAAGGTGAGCACATCACCTTTTACTTAGTAACAGTTCATCTCAGTGTTAGCAATAGTACTTGTTTTCTTGTGTACAACTGTTTTTTTATTTTCTTTTTCTTTGCTTTGTAATCAAAGAAATCAATACTTTCATTTCTCTTCGTAATGGACTTGTTGTGACTTCACACCTCATTCACGGCAGTGATTTCTGTGGTTTGCTTTACATTTTGAGTTGTCATGGCTTAGAATTATTTGGTTCCTTTGTATGTGGTTTTATAGTTAAAAAATATAGCTTGTCATTATGCTGCTTTGTAACAGCAATTTATCCAATAAAAAAAGTGTCAAAGAGAACATTAAGGACATGTGTTTTAATTAAAAATACCTATCTTTTTGTGCTGTTGATTGTGATTCCATTTCAGCTAGCACATGGCCAGGTCTTGGTAACAAAAGGAGATTCATTTACAAGTCCACTGATTAGAAAGAAAACAGCCAGGAGATTGATTTGCTCATATAGAATGATCTTGGAACACAATTTATATGGTTTCTAGCAAAGAATACTGACCTGTTGTGTTGATAAGAAATAGTCTGAATCGTGAAACTAACCTAATAAGAGACAGTGGCGAGAAGAAATCATTATGTCTAGGCAGACTTGATAAATAAGTTTTGGTCATATGTCCACAGTAAATTTCTTTTACTTGTTTCTATGTTTGCTTGCTTTTTTTTCTTTTTTTTTTTCTGTATCTGACTTTTTATGTGTTTGGTTGGTCACCCAGACCTATAGATTCATGAAGTTCCTTTGATTAAGCAAAGAAAGAATGAAATGATAAGGTAGCTAGGTCATTTTATGATGTAATTGTAAAAGATATAGGGGGTCATATCAGAGCTTTTGTCTGTCTGTTCCAGTATCACCTGTTTGGCTGCCTTGCAGAGACATGGAGAATGTCTGGCACTGGTCAACAAGAGGCTGGAGACTGACCATGACAACCCAGACCTCTACATCATGAGGGCTAGGCTGCATGAGATGTTCAGGAATGTAATTTGCATAGATGGACTCATTCCAACTAGAACATTCTAATTTTGCTTTTCAATACACTAGTAGTAGAAAAATTTCTCCAGGGACTTGAATTTTTTTATGATTTTCCTTATAATCATGTGGTGTTACATTTTGGTTCTTTCTGAAAAAGAAAAATTGCCAAAATAACAACAACAACAAAGCAGGAAGGAAGCTTTGCTTAAAGTGTATTTCTTTAGTTTTAAAGTTGGTTTTGAGGATGATTGAAAAAACGTCCTTTGAAATATTGCATAGCTCATTCAGTATTTCAGACTCTGTTGATGATTAAGCTCTCTTTGCTGAAAATCATTGCCATCTTTATGATTTGTATGCAGATTTCTCTTTCCGTAGAAGAACAATCATGTTGTTAACATTAGAATAGAATGTCATTAGTTAATGTAATGAAGATTAGATCTCACCCTGCATGAGAGATTTATTCTTCAGTCTTGTTCATTAGACTTCAAAAAGTTTATTACTACTGGTGTATTAAAAAAGGATAGAATACTTAGCAAATTTGCTCTCATTGAAAAAAGAATGTCAAAGTCATTCCTTTTGTTGTGGAGTGTTCTGTGACAAATGATCTGCTGAGACAGTCAAGTATGATATTAAACCATTATAAAGTTAATTTTCTTAAACAGCCTGGTTTTGATTACTTTCCCAGACAACCCTGTGTTATTATGACATCAAAGATGCTCTAGTGCTGGATCCCGAGCACTCAGAGGGCAAAGCCATGATGGATGCTGTTGTCAAACGAGCCAATGCCAATAAAATCCAGTCCATGCAGCTCAGTATAGCAGGCAAAAACAGAGAAGCACTGCAGAAAATTTCCATAGCCATCGAGGCCAACCCTTCAGTCGCAGATTATCATGTGTTGAGGTCAGTTTTGGTGAAATCACTATCCAGTTTAATTTCTTGTAATGCTGTGTCCAGATTGTCAATACAGCATCAATGCATACACAGACTTCAAATGTCTGCATAGACAGAAAGAGACTTAGTATATGTGGTGTGTCCGGGATTATTAGTCACATTAAAGATAGTTAACCTGTCAAATGCCAGCCTGTTGTGCTTGCTTCAGCAGAAAAATTCTGAACTAAAAGAAGGACAGCACTTTATACTATTATAGTCCTAGAATTCTACTCCTCAGCCTTATGCAGAAAGATAGGGTTCAGAATAATTAAAATTTGTTTCAGTAACAGTTCAAAGTGAATATTACTTTGAGTTTGGAAATAAATATTGTTCAGTTCTTCGCAGTAACCATCATCATTCCATGAAAGTTATGTGAAAGCTTGGCCAGAACAACATTATCGACTGACACATTTTCAGATCAGGGACACATAATCCAGGCATGTCTTTGAGTCTGTCATTTCTGAATGACTGCAAAACCTGTCCTACAATTGAATAACTGCACAGTTGTAATCAGCCCAAGAACAGAAAATGCCTGCTGCCTGTGAGTCTCTCTTTCACACTAAATGGATGTATAAATTCAATATCAGAAATTTCCATATTCGTTTCATAACAGAAAATTTATCCTTTCCACTACCAGAGGTGCACTGCATCGTAAACTGAATGACTTCAATGCTGCCATTGATGACTTTTTGCTGGCTCTGGATAAATGTGATCATAATGAAGAGGACCCGGTGTACAAAAACTCCCAGCGGCAGCTGTTGCTAACATACAATGACTTTGCTGTGGAATGTTTCAATAAAGGATTTTATGAAGAGGCCATCATTTTACTAAACAAAGCGCTCAAAGGAGAGAAGAATGAAAAGTCCCTGTATGTCAACAGAGGAGGTAAGAGATTTATACTTTTGTAAATCCTCCATGCCATAAATATGATCAGTTATTAAATCTGTTGACTATCCCATGTTTGTTTATTGGCAGAAACAAATTTGAATATTGAATAACATTTTTGGCCTTTGTTTTATTAATAACAGTATGCTGGAGATATAGAGTGCCGTACAGAATCTATCTGCGCTGTACAGTTCTTCATAATCTCTAGTATCCTTGTAACATGTCATATGCTCTGATGAAATTTTTTTGTGCCCAGTCAAGTGTCTCAACCAAATGGCACTTCGATATTGATAAGGTTAGCAGAATTATTTTAGCTTTGCAAAACTGAAATCAGTGCAAAATTACATCTAAGATTTAAAAAAACAGGAATTCACATAATGCCACGTGTAAGTTTATTCGAGATCATTAGCTGTGTCTTTTTCATAATTATGATTATTGCTCATTCATTTTGTTTCAATTGCCAGACTGTTTCTTTAAGCAAAGTGAGCTGAGTTTTGCCCTCTTGGACTACCAGCAGGCCTTAGAACTGGACCCTCTGGATGCTGCTGTCAAGACCAGGATCTCTGTTGTGCACAATGAGTTTGGAGTTAGCATGTATCAGGACAAGAACTATTCTGTAGGTTACCCCTTCAGCTTTCTTCATACATTACCTTTAATAATTTCTGCAATTTACAATTCTTAAATGAGGATTGTTTCTGATCCGCCCTGTTATTATCTTTACCAAACACAAGGAATATTACACATGCATTGGGAAGAAGGAAAAAATCACTGCTGTGCATTTTGCTTTGGAATGGACATCATGAATTATTCTGAAAATTCAAATGTCTGGAAAAGTTTCTTCCTATCATAATAGCTTTGTCTAATTGTTTTGTGATTGATCTTTAAGTGATAAGAAAAACAGTGACTTTTTTCCGTCTTCATAATGATTGCTCTAATCCCTTGTGTCTTGCTAATGAAAGTAATAGCACTACTCAAAAACAGTCTCTATTACAGGACTTTTCTCTCTTGCACAATTATGTTTCTTTGTCTGTGCCAACTTTTACAATGTTTGATTCTTAATCTTATGTTACAAAGTGTCTCTTTTTCTTGCACGTTCACATTGAGTTGTTGGTGCTAATTTCTGTAATGTGTGATATTGTATAGGAATCAGAGCATAAATTTCTGATAATCTTTGGTTTATTAAAAGTGATGAATTAATTATTCTTTATTTAATGTCATATCAGCCAAATGTGTAAATTGAGTGAATTTTGGTTAAGGGTACAATATGATGTTTAGCCCACTTTCTACTGACCTGTCTCTATTCTTAACAGGTTTTCTTAAGGAAGTTCATCTTCTCCTAATGAGCAGTAAGATTCAGCTGTTAACTCATTGTATTGCACAGAGATATGACTTCAAAACTTTATAATTTCCCAATACACTTTTGGTTTTGAAAGAGCCTTTGATGTTTAATCATGTATGTTTATACCTTCATTGTATTAATCTGGCAGGATGCTGAGGCCAAATTCACCCTTGCCTTACAGTACAACCCTCAAGTTGGCCAGTATTATATCTCTCGATCACGGGCTCGATATATGATGGAGGTAAGGATTTCTGTACTTTTTTTGTTTACAATCAAGTTTTAGTAGACAGCAACATTAAATGCGCAAATGTTTCTTGTACTGATGACTGGATATAGTGGAGCAGACATGAAAGGAATGAAAGGAAATAATAATACAGAGTATTTACATAGTGCCTATCCCTGTAATTACAGGCTCTAAGCACTTTACAATCTATTATTACCTCGACAGACCCAAAGAAGACACTCATAAACGTTCTCAGCTTTCTGGGAAGCATACAAGGCGGCTGCCTGTTGGGCGCTCAAATCCTTATCAGTCTAACAATATCAGTCACTGTCTATAGTCGGGTACCCATTCAAACCTGGATGGAGTCAGGAAATGTGTGTAAATTGCCTTTCCCAAAATAACAGTGTGAGGTATCATCTTATCTTTTTTAACAAACATCCACATTTTAACTTCCCGGTAGATTCACTGATCTTGGAGGGGAAGAGGGGCAAATGAACATGGGATGAAGTGAATCAGTTGTCATGTTTTTCACTAACAAAACTATAGGTGTCAGAGTGGAAAGATCAATTGGTGTAAATAAAGGTGAAAATGATATTGAGCTGAGTTATGACAGAAGATTGAACAAAGACATTGTATGCACTTGTATGCTCATCAGGTTGCCTTATCACTGTTTTTTAAACTGCCAAGACTACATCTTGTATAATCTTGAAACATCAGTGCCAATGTTAAGATTTCACTGCCACTACAAATTTCATCAAAACTACTGATTTCAAAGATGTTTGAGTTTTGAAGGTTGACAAAAATTTATTGATTTTATATAGAGAAAAGAGACAGGGAAATGAGCATAGCTGTGTAAAAAATCAATGCGCACAAACCAATCATGAGACTTTTATGTTATTACTTTCCACAGAACATGACAGGAGCCAGAGAAGATTTGTTACTAGGCCTTTTGCTGGCTCCGACCAATGAGGATGTCATGTCTATTCTCTCCCGACTGTTTCCTGGCAAGTCTGTCGCTGATGTCATCAGTAGTCCTGCTGCACAGATGGCTCAGATCAAACTCAATAACTTAGTGGCCACAAACTCACCAGTCAAACTCAAGCCTATAGGGTAGGTTAATGTTTTTAAAATGTCTGATCAGCTTGTTGAAGTTATAGTACTTTCCTACACTTACTATTTGTATAAGAGAAGAGACCCACCTCAGCAGCTCTAGATTTCATATCATCACCTGTAGTAAGATGGATTGTCTTTTCACAGCTATTAGTGGTCCATGGAAGCCTGCACTGAAAAATCAGTCTCTCATGTGCAGGAAAATGCCATGGTACGCCCACAGTCAGCCCACCTCTAACCACTGATTGGTAGATGACTGAGTGATGAGAGCTCAATTCAGGCCTATAATCTGTTCATCTATCATCAAAGTAACATTGAATAATAGTTAATTTTTCTAATAGATTGTGGGAAAATAGAGGACAGCTGTTGGTTGGCCAGCATACAGTAGGTTGGACTGAGTGTAAATGGAGATTAGCACCCCCTGGAGAAGATTGATTATATTGCTGATGCCTAGCAGGACTGCAACACTGGCATGGCAGTGAAATAAATAATGACATCCATCTCTAGTGCCACTTTTTGAGGCTATTAATCTATAGTATTTAGTTATAGGCACTACTGAAAATGGCCTCATCTGATGATGGTTTGAGTTACATTACAATATGCAGTAAGTCATGAACAGGATGTAGATGATATAGCTCTCTTCAGAAATGCAAAATCAACAGAAGGATTGCCTTAGTCTTTGACTTGTCTTGATGGCAATTTTTAAATTTTTGCACCAAGAAGGATGTGTGTTTAGCTATAAGAAAAGGGCATATGTCTTGCGACCAGGGTAAATGAGCTGGAAGTCAAGCCAGTCTATGAAGATATATGGCCATTTTTGGTTGTTTTTAACCACTTTCAGACTAAGATACTAAGTTTTGTTTTCACAAAATGACAATTTAATCTTTTTTAATTTAAAAAGAGAAATATTTTTATATTATGGTCGGAAAAAAGTAGAAAACAGTAAAAAAAAAAATGGCTGTGCCTTGAACTCACCCGACGCAACTTGCGACTCATTTGCCCTGGGCGCAAAACACATTTTGTGCCACCCATCAAATGAATTCATCCCATTTCTTCTATTTTAAAGTTGTCCAGTTAACTTCATATATGCCTTATCAGCTAGTCTTCATTGACAAGAATAAGGGCTGTGCATGACTCACTGAGTCGATTCAATTGTGAAACTGGTTTTATAATGAAAAAAATTGATAATTACATTTATGTGCATGGGGTGTGTATGTTGTTTAAATCTCATACATATTATCCAAACATAAGCCTTAAGTCTACCTTATAGTCATCACTTTCTCGAGGCAGCCCATAGAGTTAGTGATTATCATCAAGTTCTTGCTTTAATTCTACATATTTCCTGTTGGAATTAACAAGTATTTCCCTTCGGAATTAAAATGCTGAAAAAAACCCACCTACTTTTAGAGATATTTAGTTAATATTGCCCACATAAAAAAACAAAAACAGACTTGTGCAGCAAACCATTTTATCTATAAAAAAAAATGATAATAAAACATCTCTATAAATTGACAGTGGCTTATGAAGTGAACTTCATAATCATTTTCATTTTTTGTTTCTTGCAGAGCTTCCTCGGAATCAGATATGTACAGTGACCAGGACGGTGAGACCTCAGTTCGTGAAAATCAGCTTGAGGCCCAGACAGAGCAGATGTCCATGTGGCAACCAGCTGCCTCCAGTTCTAACTTTACCTTGTGCATGGAGGAGAGAGAGTTCTACTCTGAACAGGTCAAAGAAAAGAAACAGGTAGGGTCTGTTGTGATGGCAGGACCAGATAAAAAAAAAATCTGTGTTGATATGGGATACATTTTCATCCAAGCCTAGTACAGTGGAACACACTTAAACCCAAAGTTTAGGGACCAGACATATTATTTCGCTTTAAACATATTTTAGTTTATCCAAACTGGTATAGTGGAAGTTGTCAGAAGAGAGGAACAAACTCTGTAAGGTCAAATTTCACTAACCAACCACGCGGGTCATCTGCGCACTTGTTTCACTGACGCAATTCCCCCATCCTCCACCCCTCTCTATCTTCAACACCTGCTGGCGGCCTCAGGCCTGACGATGAGAGAAAGGCATGTCGGTACTAAGCGTGTTTGATTAAGAGTCAGTCACAGGCTTCTACTAAAATCAAGGTCATTGTTTTTGGTTCAGCTGTGTTCCCATGAATATTGACTGGTTTATGGCTAGTTCTTTAACAAAGAATATAAGAAAACAAAAAAGCGAATTAAATTTCTTTCTGTTCAACTGTGTTTTCAGTTTAGCCATTTTTGATTTAAACATGTTCCACTGTATTTTCCAAATTGTAACATTAGCATTAGTATTGTATTTTTGACAGACACAATGAAAATATATTAAAAAGGAAAATTAAAACAACTTACAAATTCAAGTTTGGTAAATTTTCCATTTAAGTGGAATATTCATTATTTTTGTAAACTAATGATGTCACCAACAACTGTTGTTGATCAGTACAAATCATCCTTGACTGTCCAAAATTATATGCAGTTTGATTCTGCATTTCTCCTGGCTGTTTTGCTTATCATTTCATTTGTAGTTTTGAATAATATTTGTCTTGCATTTAGTTAGTTTGTTGCTGTGTCAATGATTCTCCAACCTGTTTCAAACAGTTTGAGTTCATCCTTTAATTTTTAAAAAATTGTTTTTGGTCATGCTCTTGGCATGAAATGTCCACAGCATTGATGCACAGAAATGTACTTTGAGGTACACATGCCACATCTATTTTGACTGAATATCATTTTGAATACAATGCTCCTCATTAAGTATCTCCATTTTCTTACATCTGCATGAGGTCTTGTACGTATTGTACACTGGAATATTTAGCTATCATTATCCTAGAATTCTCAGTGTCAAATTTGAAAAGAACAAATTCACTCGTTTAAAGATCCATAGAACCATTTCTGGGTTTGGTGTTGATTTATAGAAAAGAAACAAGTACTGTGAAAAATAGTGTTGGATGTCACCTCAGCTTATAATACTAACATCGTTTTATGTAATGTCCTAAAATCTAAGACAAACTGGCTACCAGCAATAAAGTCAATATACCAAAAGAAAGAACAGCAACCTGTGGAACTCAATATATTATAGAACTGAATAAAGTAATGGTAATGGCCAGATTTTTTACCCTTTTGATTCTTCATTGGGGCAATACACTGACATGATTACCATTTCAGGTGGAACTGAAGGTCAAGGATGCCCTGATTAATCGTAAATCCTTACGTTACAATGGAGCTCGAATTCAGCCTCTCCCACCACCATCCAACAAGACCCGCTATGGAACCTATCAAGGCCATCGACAAATTTTTGCCGCAGCCACTGGAGAGAAGAAAAAATCCAACAAAAGCACAAATTGGAGGACGTTCACATTGGGTGTAGGAGGTATACAGAATGTGTAGTTAAAGACTAAATGCAGTGACCATTGTGTGATATCAACCAACCATGATAGTCTGGTAACTAAATGTGTTGTGACCAACTGGAATGGGATTATGTCAAAGGGAACTTAGTTGAGGAAAACCATATAATTTTATTATGTCAGGATGACACTGAACATGTATATCTTGTCACACAAGTTGTAGCTGAACAATATTGTCACCAAATTAATCCCTTTCCAATGGAAATTGGGCATCCAACTCATTTTGTCCAGCTTTGTGGCAGTTAGAAATAAATTATCTATTTCCCTTGTGGAGCAAAGTGATGCATTGTTTATAGTACATGTGTGTGAGAATCTAATACATGATAAAATATAATTTTATGTATAATGTGCACTGTATTTTCAATGCATGACTATAGTAGATAAATTTGTAAAGGAAGTAAATGCAATAGTCGAGCTCCAGCCCCTAAATTTTGTGATGTTTGTTGATACAAACATCATTACGGATATGCATTCTGTTCATACTGTTACTTCAAAATCCATATCAAGAGGATGTTGCACTTGACCAGTTTGTGTTTCACTGTGTTTGACAACAACAAAGTCCCATGTGACCTTAAAAATATTCATCTGTGTCTGAATGATGTAGCTCATGAAAGATTAAACTAAATTCAAATATTTCATCCTTTCAAAGACAGGAATGTCAAAATCAGTGTGAAATATATATTTGAAATTGTCTTATCCAAGAATTTGAGGACAAGTTCCTAGTAACATTTGATGGACATAAAATTATGAAACAGAAAAGGTCTTCTAAAAGATTTTCCATTCCACATCAAATTCAGACCGAAAAAAAAAAAAAAATATTGCAGTTTTGTAAGAAATTTGAAGAAAGTCAGTATGCACATGATATGTCTTGTGACCAGGACAAATGAGTCGAAAGTTGGGCCAGGCAGAGAAGATATACAGGCATTTTTGGTTGTTTTTTTAACTACTCTCGGACTGAGATATTAAATTTTTAAATTATTTTTTTTTTCACAAAACGACAGTTATATTTTTTTTAACTTGAAAAAAAAATATATATATCGGTAACATAGTTGGAAAATAGTAAAAAAAAACGTGGTGACCTGAACTCATCTGGCGCGACTTATGACTCATTTGCCCTGGGTGCAAGACATATAACTTTGTAACATCAATCTGTTTCAGTTTTTCTACATTTCTGTCTGAAAATATGAATAAGATTGGTCATGTTGGTTTCTTTCAAAAAATAATAATGCTGTCTAATGTAAGACATTGCTGTTATGGGCCCATATCTTTCTGTACAGTTTGTTACTGACACTGCCCAGGGCATGATATACTGTTGTTAATACATGTAATATTGTTGGGAAATTACATGTGATTGAACTATATTTATATATAATATGTGTTGAGGTACTGAAAATGCTTGAATTATCAAATGTTCACATTTGCAATTTGATGTGATTTTGAAGTGATATATTTTTCCACATGTTCATACCTGATAATGTTGGCAAACTGCTGATTTAAGTACAGCTGTGTGAGTGATGGAGTGCTAAAGAGTGCCAGTGCTGTAGGAAATATCTGATAATGCATCAGCTGAGAGTGGAATTTCCATTTACCTGTGCAATGTTCTGGGAAAACTTGTCAGATGAAGAAAGGGAAACACTGATTTTTTATCAAATTAGCTCTAAATACTTCTCAGTAAACAAACATTCATTCTAAATCTGGGAATAAACTCTGGTTAAGTTTTCAAATGCTGAGCAGGTACCCTTGAATGATTATCATGCAACTGACTTAAAATTGAGAAATCCCATCATGTGACTGGTTTTCCCAAGACCCTGCACATTTGTGCATGTCTGAGCCAGTGTGTAGCATTTGTACATTGTGCCCAGTTTTCATGGTTGCAGTAATCAAATGGAATAAATCATGAAAAAAGAGTCTTCACTGTTTTTTTTTTTTTTCTATCTTGTTACATGAAGATGCCATAAAGGTTTGGCTATTCAAACCAACACAGGTACAGTGCCCTATACCTGCAGATACTGCAATAGGTTGTGCTGATTACACATCAGTAGATTCAATCATGACTCAACAATACAATACCAATGCTGAATACACATTCAATCATCTACGTGTACATTAGCATAATAGAGCCATAGTAACAGTGCAAGCAGTCAAAACTTTTCTTTCTCCTAACAAACTTTTACAACAGCAAACAAGCAGGATGTTTTGCAGCTGTCTTTATTCATATTATTAAAAATTATTGCACGCTTGGTATTTAAAACAAGGCATTTAAAAACATGGGTTTGAAAATGTGCTATGTTAGAACTAAAGTAAATTGCTACTTATGATAATACGAACATTCTTAAAGTACCAATGCATGCGAATAAAGTTCAATATATTTAAAGCGACATTAAAACTAAACTAAGCCATTATATTTATTTCACAAGCTCAGTCCTGTCTTCTGTTAAGATTTCACTGGGTTTACTTATCCACAGTTTATATACAGTGTGACTGAGTGTTAGACATGATCGCTATGTACTACGGAATGTCTTGTTTCACACACAGCTGTGTTCTGGCTGAAGTTCTAATACAAACCTCTAGAGGCTGAAATTGAAATAAGCATTTTTATCCTCTCTCAAAACTTCTGCCCTTTATTCACAGAATACCACAAAGCATATGTGAAAATAAAACATGAGAAATGGGAAGAATTCAAATTATTCATTATGGAATGCTACTAAATTTGAAAATCAAAATCAGACATATCAAGATATGGAAAAATTGAAATATGAAAATCTAAATAACTTGCCTATGACACAAAAAAAATGAGGCTAAGCAAAAAAGTAATCCAATACATGTTCTGATTGTTCATATTATTATATTAATACATGCTTGCTCCCAAAACTGCCATGCTTTTTGACAGTTATTCTGTTGAAAATTTTGCTCATATTCAAAATATCAAATCTTGCATGGAAAGTAAAAAAAATAAAAAAAAATGAATGATTAAAACTGAATATAAATATTACTGTCTTATGAGTCCATTAGATTAGCTTCAGTGGAAGCTGTTTATATATAGGAACATCTTTAAGACAATTGAATATCCCTATGTTCAATGTACTTTGGTCAGTATTTGAAATTTAACAAATTGTCTTCATTTTATAAAAGTGCTCAAGTTCAAACTGAAAATATCTCTAATGGTACTTTGATCAGATATCTGTTACTAGGGTCATTGCCATACTTGTTGAAAACATGAGTAGTCCTTTATATTAGAAATTATTTCTAGTGTTTCAGCTCCTATCCAAGAGTCCTATTTTCACAAGTCCAAAAATTAATGTGGAAAATAATATTTTCTAAAATTTTTACATCAAGTTAATGTGAGATTTCATTGTTTGTGGAGATTACTAAAAATTAATCAAAATATCTTACAGAAATGTAACTTCCATTGTGGTCTGAGGGTAAGTTTCAACGGCAGAACATGAGCATAGCAAACATTTCTTCCCGAATGTCTTACTCTGATGGAAATTTTTCACTAACCTACATGGTAATAAGAAATATAAAATCTTCAGTTCTCTCTCAGGTTTCATGCCAATTGTACCACGCCTCACTTCGTACAACAATGGAAAGTTTATTATACACTGCACCTCTCATCCTGTTTCATACTGTCATAGTCCAAGACAATGCTCCAAGACAATCACATTTCCTTATCAAAACTTCTTCCCATACATATGATTTGTCCTCAGCTAAAATGTTGCAGTTTATAAAATCCAATTTAAAGTAAATTTTTACATCTTAAAATGAAGTATTTGTCGCACTGTAAATAAAAAAATCTTTGATCCATGGTTTCAAAGTGTGATCATAATCCATCTGATGTACCAGATGCAACAAATAATCATAATGGTGATTAAAACCGAAACACAGTAAAATACAGGACGATATCTCTTGGGCAAAAATGTCATGAAACATTTCCTTCACAACTGAGATCATTAAGTAGACAAAAATTCGACGGAGATATTAAAATAGTTCTATACACAGAGGAATAATCCAGATATTTTCAACATAAGCATATAATGTTTGAATCATATTAGCACCTTCATATGACGCCCAGAAGTTGTTCAATGAGTATTATTACATGTGATTTGTTTCTCATTTATTAAAACAATTATATAAAGACAATTAATATCTCTGAAATCTAAAATATACATCCTTGAAAGAGCTGGTATTAGTAAAAGCTGAAGTGGTTTCTATTTAGTCCTTCTTTCATTGAAAACAAAAAAATATTTTAAACTTGATAATGTTTGGATTGTGACACTTTGAAAACAAAAAATATTTTTAACTTGATGATTGTGACACTTATAAGGTCAGTCTTGACAAAGCTTTTCCTTGTTCTAAAATAAAACTGATTACCTTATGATCTGAAAAGTGAAGGTTTATTTTCCCTTTCAGTACCAAAATATTAAGCTATCCATTACAACATTTTCCTCACTTGGAAAGATGGTTTGTGGTACATATAAGTGAACCAGCACTACACAATTTAATATAAGTTGCATTT
Organism: Peronia verruculata; assembly: GCA_038406235.1. Lineage (NCBI taxonomy): Eukaryota > Metazoa > Mollusca > Gastropoda > Systellommatophora > Onchidiidae > Peronia > Peronia verruculata. The sequence continues at coordinate 1,233,452 of JBCAUA010000003.1, read as the reverse complement.
TAAAGGCTACTATTTTTATATGTATACTAAACTGGGCCTGGTTTCATCTTTAATTTGATACAGACATCAATTATATCTATTCAGCCATTGCAAAGTTACACAATACTGAAAACACTAATACTTCCCACTCAACTTCACAAAATGCACCTTTAAAGGTGGCATATTTCTTCATGCTCAGCAGGAGAACTGTCTCTTCTAGTAACTAGCAACGGATTTAGAATTAACACTTAAACATGAAATTTCGCATAGTTTTATAAAACTGATAAAATCATGCTGCGCATCTATAGCTGACGGGATTTACAGAGAACCAGGAAATGTAAACACACTTAATGGTTTACTCCGACAGATTTTTCAAGACCTACATCAAATCCTCTTGCCTTTTAATGATCAAAATAATATATTTAGTGACATTTTAAAAAAAAAGTAAACTGTCATATTTCATCAAAACTTTAATTGACCCAAAATCTCAACTTTGACCTTTGAATATGACTATTTAGCTAGCTGCGACTTGCATTAAGGTACATGGTGCCAGTTCACATATAGATTATACATCTTTCCTGTCTATATGGTCGAATAGTTTCTAAATAAACATTTCTTCATTAAAAAACATCTTTCTAAAATATGAAATTAAGTTAAAATCTATGTCATCCTGACTAATGGCCATCGCAATGCTCAGCCTGTGCACTAGCCTCCACACCATGGACTTGCCCAGCCTCAGTATCATCGAACTGCCCAGACTCAGCATCGCAAACTTCAGTTGTGGCACCATGGATCTGCTCAACCATTGCACCATGAGCATCCTCAGCCTCTGCAATGCTTTCCTGCTCAGTCTCTGGCTGCTGTGACTCTTGTGCTTTGTAGTGTCGCAACATGAGGTTAACAAAGCCAGTCACATTGTATTTGTTGTAGGCGGTCACAAACTGGACAAACTTGTGTTCTGTCAGGAGAGAGTAGATAATTGAAAGAGCAGATTATAAATACTTGCACAAATCAAAAGTATTTACTAAGTACCTCCTGTACATACTGATTCTCAGTTCAACTAAATAAACACTGGAATTGCTACCCACATCTGCCCTTTCCTGTTCTAGACACTATCTTCACCACGGTGCAATATAAATTCTAAAAGTCACTATTTCTTGACTACCACAGATCTGATAATACCACTTTGGGCCATGCAAGTAGTCTTTCCATCTATTAAGGAAAGCGAAATGGAAAAATGTGTTGATGGAAGATCAAAAGAGTGGTGAATGATAGAGAAAATCACTCACTAAATCAGAAAGCCAGCAGCCTCCAATGAATGTCTTATTAACACAGACTATTCATCAATCAGAATCTTCAGTTTTTAATCAGAGCAAGTGAATTACATGAAGTCTCAGGAAGAGCTTCAATGTGACTTTTTCAACTACTTCCACCAACACTGTAATAAAGTCTGATGATGAAAATAAAGTGGCATTGACATAACATGCAGACAAACTAAACAAGAATTTCAGATAAGGAATAAACACAAAGACCAAGTTTACCTTTGAGGAGAAATGTGAAGTCCATCACTTCTAAGGTACATCCTGAAGTAACCTTTTCATCTCTGTCTGATTTCAAGGACTGGCACATAGTGTCCAAGTGTTGTACTAGAGATGGGTGGATGCCCTTGAAACGACTCAGTACAACAAACTGGTGCATCCACAGGTTGGGCTCACAGTGGATAGAAATCTGGAGGGATCAAACAACACAAACAAGATCAGTATAAAGTCCCATGACATTTTGTTATGTTTCATTCCAATGATGTGTTTTACAAGAAAAGCCCAGAAACCTCACTGGCACACAGATCACAAGAACATCACCCCAATGAGATACCATATTTCCTAGAAATGTCTTTTATTACAAAACAAAAATTATCAACAAGCAACCAACTCTAGGCCACATTAAACAAACAAGAACAAATATGAAAAATGCAAAAGCCAAAAATTGAGGAATCTGATGAGGTGCCAAATTTTATGGCCTAAGAAACTATTATGACTATCCAGGTGGTTTGGAAATATGAGGATACATTCTGATGTAATAACATTAGCTTCCTATACACAGAACAGTTTGCTGTGATTGAGCGTGGAGTTCACAATGTCCTTGATGTAGTGTAAAAATATTGCATTCTTTAAATCAACAATGGTGTATTACTTCAATTCTATCTCCGAGTTATCCCAATTTTCTCCCATTTCCTCATATAACACACTATTCTGTCATTGTTTGTTTATTATGATCGAATTTCATACATTTTTTTCTTTCATATAATGAATAATGAGTAATTTAGCACTGTGAAAAATATCCCTGGATGGTGAATCATAGTTGGCCCCCCAAAAAACTGCCAAATAATCTTCTCAAAGTGGTTTGCAGTACCTAGCATTTCAAATTCTTTTGCCAAGGAAGGCTTTCACTGAATGAAAAAAAAAGTCTAAAATACATGGTAGATATTGACTTGGTACACATTTAACTCTGACTTGAAAAAACAAAACAAATATGGCTTATTTTCCCAACAAGCTACATAATTTTCACTACCGGATACCGCACTAATAAAACAAACAAACAAACAAGAAAATTTATATTCTCAAAGAGCGCAGTTTGAAACAGAATTTCTTTTAAAGCAGACAGTTTAAAATAGAAATCTCTCTAAAGCTTACAGTTTGTAAGAGAATTCTCCCTTAAGCCAACAGGTTGAAACAGAATTCTCTCTAATTCCTAGTTTGAAATAGAATTCTCTCTAAAGCTTTGTCTGAAATAGAATTCTCTCTCAAGCTTACAGCTTGAAATAGAATTCTCTCTAAAGCTTACAGTTTGGAACAATGTTGCCAGAAGGTAGAGCATGCCAGAGGTCAGTCGACTGAGGAATGTTGTGGTCAGGAGTATGACTTGACAGTTACTGTGGCCCTCCAAGTGCTGCAAATGCCGGGAAAATCACACACAAATGAGCCAATAACAAACTTTTCAGCTGGGGCATAACAGGAGAAATGGAGATAGATTTTAACATTAACATCAATATTTTGTCCATACATTATAGATTATGATTATGATTAAAGTACATAAAGATGTTTTTCAAATTAATCTGTAGATCTCAAAACTACAAGATGAAAGAGATGGACACTGATATTACTAAACCCTGTGTCGTGAGGGTTAAATAATAAAGGCTCCAGAACCAATCAAACCATGAGAGGCTTTAGAACCAATCAAACCATGACACTAGCAGGTTACTATCAGTCATAATGTTTTACATTCAGTTCAAGCCTCAGAGTTTTGAATTAAATCAATGCAGTTAGACCTCATAAATATATAAAAACCATGGAGAAAGAACCATATATCTTTGCCTTCTACACATGGGAGAAAATTGAAATTTGGTTTTAGAGACTTCTATTCTTTTTTGTATATTGCAGGTATCAACCATTCCTTTGGATAACAGTGATTGCTGTTCCCTCAAATTTTTAATACCTGGGATAGTCAAGTTCAGGACTAAATCCCTGGACCTTAGTAATGAGCCAACCACATAATTAGTCTTGAAAATATTAAAACTAAACATCTGTTCTTACCCCTTAGTCTTCATGAGTTACTGAGATGCAACATTACAGATGAAATATTTTTGTCACTCCTGAAACATTTCAATTCCCAGCTATTGGATCTGTCTTAAAACCGTAGTTCCCTATACACAATAACCAGTCCCGAGCAAGCCCAACTCCATTGTCATTAAACTATTTAACTGCTGTATTTCTCTACTTGAACAACAAAATTCACAGAGATTAATCTCCTTCCCTGATGGACAAAGTATCCAGTTTGTAATTCTTTGTGGATATACAATGACCCACAGTCTACCATTTAAATGACAAACATTACTTTATCCCAACAACATACACATAGTTTATGGAATGATTCTCTACTATCTAGAGCCCCAAGAAATATCTGGAGATATCATTTCAGTCCAAATATTGAAACAGGAACTTCTTTGCCAACAGACTAAGAAATTTTTGCAAACTTGTTTCAACATACGGAATCTTCAAGCCTGATTTTTCTGTACGTGCAATAATAAGCGTTTGCTAGTAGGTGCTTATTTTTTTAATGAGAATATTTTATATTTGGAACACTGGCATTTCGAAGGTTAATTATGATCAATCTTCAAGGTTGATGGAAAAATTTGTACCTGGTTCTCAACTATTCAGATAGTGAGTCAAAGTCTACCAGTCAATGACAATATGTACTAGATCTTTGCTGTAGATTTATGACAATATCTTTGTCCTCCATAATTTAATATGCCATGCGAGAAAGGCAAAAGAAAAGATACACAATGTGTCAAAGTAAGTCAAAATAAGTCCCTAGTTGCTGGATTTGAACAAAGAAAGCAATGCTTGAATGAGATGAAGGGATCAGATATGGATGTACAAGTTGAAAGAACATTTATCTCTAGATGACAAAATACTCTTATGGACAGATTATAAATAAATCAAGATATTATGAGATGAATACATAGATTTTTATGTGCCAAAGAATTTGCCAATTTTTTTTTCTTTCTGTAATTAGCTGATGGTTAGGGATAACACACTGTCTCCTTAATTTGCAATAGCTCTAGTTACAGTGAAGCCAAGTAAGAACTTTTTTCCATCATATAAAATTGCATGAATTAGAAGTTTTACATGATTGCTGTAACTCAGTTTGGTAAAAAAATGACTTACAACACATTTTGACAGGCTGTGACATATGTCTTGCGACCAGGGCAAATGAGTCGGAAGTCGCCCCAGGCAACCAAGATATACGGCCGTTTTTAACTACTTTTTTTGTTTGTTTTTGTTTTCACAAAACGACAAGCTAACCTTTTTTAATCTGAAAAAAGAAATATTTTGGTATCATAATCAGAAAATAGTAAAAAACAGTAAAAAAACGGCTGTGACCTGAACTCACCGAGCGCGACTTGCGACTCATTTGCCCAGGGCACAAGACATATATGCTAAATGAAGAAATAATGATTAAATTCTGTTAAAACAAACAGTTTGTAATTGATGCCATTATAGGTTGTGAACATCCAGTACTGAATTCAAGTTATATTACTAAATCATTACTAAGTACCTCCTGTCTATACTGATTCTCAGTTCAACTAAATAAACACGAATTGCTACACACATCTGCCCTTTCCAGTCCCATACGTTATCTTCACCACGGTGCAATATAATTTTACCAGTCACTACTTCTTGACTACCACAGATCTGATAATACCACTTTGTGGTCTTTCCATTAATTAAGGACAGCAAAATGGAAAAATGTCTTGATGGAAGATCAAAAGAATAATGATTTTTTTTTTTTTTTTGAAAGCTATGGCAGGCTCTAAGACCTAAACAAGAGTAAGACACTCACGGTGAGCAATCTCCATGCTTGATGCACAAACTTGTATCTAATTCTCAACTCCTCATACTGAGAATCGCAGGAAGGCAGGAAATCAGAGTCAAATAGCGATGTCATGTTACAAATAACTTGGATATAAGAAGCTTTGGAATGTTTCAACTGTGAAAAATCCTTCTCTGTCTGGATATGCACCATTCTTGAACTGTGGCCCAGTTTTCTTACAAAGGAACTGTAGAGCTGAGTGCTGGGATCCCCTATCTCTTCTACCCAAAATATAGAAGGATGACTGCCTGAGTTGGGCTTAGTTTTTGATACTACATCGGCCAAAGCCTCCCCCAGCTGTGTGATGTGAGTGTTGTATTGTTCCTCTCTCAGGCTGCGACACTAAAACAAGAGATATGTCAGCAACAAAGATGTAAATTCATGGCATTTGACCCAACTTGCTCTGAGACAAGATGATCAAAATTCACATGAGACATGACATGATGAAATCAGGCGCTCGTCAAACTGAGTCGACTGGAGAAATCACGTTTTTCAACAGTGAATGAATTTTGACACAATTTTTTTTTTTCACCAAACCCTTTTATAGTAATCTAAAAATCTATTTCAGAGTTCAGTTTACCAAAATAGATGGAGTAAAATTTGACGAAAGCCTGGTTTCATCGTTTCGCGTCTCATATCATGATGTAAGACATTCTACAGATAAAAAAAAAAACCTAATAAATTAATACTTGGTTTTAGCAATTTTCATTTACTTGTTGAAAATCAACAAAATTAGACTTAATATGTACTGAAACACAATCAATGAAAGGATGTAATATTCTGTACCAGCTCATGGTGAAAAGTATTTTGAGGAAAATAGTGTTTATGAACAACTAGCAAGGTCTCCCGTTCTACGAACGCGGGATATAGATAAAAATGATAAACTGACATTGACCATCGTCTGTGAAAAATGGTAAAATACAAGACTTATCTCTGATCTTTGCACTGCCTCTATCTAGAATCTAGATTCTCCCTACTAAGAGAATCTGAATCATATAATCTACATCACAATTATAAAGCTACCAAGAATTTCTACAGCTACACTGTAATAACACAATCATACACACAAATACTTAACACAGTGATGGCACACACAAATTC
>JBCAUA010000003.1:1212708-1226842 GCA_038406235.1 Peronia verruculata | reverse complement strand
TGTATGCTTCCCAGGAAGCTGAGAACGTTTATGAGTGTCTTCTTTGGGTCTGTCGGGGTAATAATAGATTGTAAAGCTCTTAGAGCCTGTATCTATGGGGATAAGCGCTATATAAATACTCTCTATTATTATTATGAAATAATATTGTCTTCTATTTGCAATAGTTTTGTCAAATTTATGTATAGTTAATCTTTCAAATGACCAGAAGAAAAGTTTTTTTGGGTTGTTTTTTTTTCTTCTTACTGCATGTTCAACACCCCTTGTGTCTGGTAAAAGGAAGTAATAGGACTAGTCGAAAACAATTCCCAGTTGAAGACTGTTAGCAATATTGGAGAACTCAAAATGTATGACTCAGAGCAAGCCTAGGTGATCAGAGACAGTGAACTGAAAAAGGCATTCTGGAGCACAATAGATTGTTAAGCACTTAGAGCCTATCCTTTACGGGGGTAAGCACTGTATAAATTCACTCTGTTAATGTTATTAATATTAGAGAGCAGTGCAAATATGTGACTGAAGTGAATGGTAAGGCCTTCCTTGAATATCATTTGAAGTGACGGTGTTTGTGGATTCACACGTTTATGGTCTTTACAAAATTGGACTTGGAGTAAATCAATTGATTAGAAAGAACTAACCGATAATACCAACCGATAATATTACATCACTTTCATTTGTCATCAGTCAGCATCACCGGATACAGTATTTGCCGCTGTGATCAGTAATATCCATAGTATAATTCTCCTCCATTTGTTCTGACCTTCCCTAGTCCTGATGACTTAATGGATTCTTATTGTGCTATATTCAATAATGTTACCAGTGAGAGAAGTTGGTGGTCTGCCTCTTTTCTCTTTTGCTGCAGTCTTGCAGTGTGAAATGGCCTTCAACAAGTCTGACTTCTGCTTTCCTAGTATATGGGCTACATATTTACATAGTTGATTGATTTATCTTAGTTTTAATCTTTTTTTTTTTTTCTATTTCAGGAACTGACAAACCTTGGTATAGAAAAGATGTCACAGAAGAAGAACACATTACAGCCTCCCATCACCAGCCAACCACTGCCCTCCCCACCTCATGATGGGTAAGCAGATTCACTCTATGCCCAGAACATGACTTCAGGTTTAGCAGTCTGTCATAGCTGAAGGTTTTGGCTCACACGTCTGACGCTGGGTTTTGACAAAATAATGTTTATTTTATAGTGTGAACTTTATAAAGGCATGTTGAAGACATTTTGCAGAAATTCCAACTGTCGGTAGATGGATGGGTAGATAGATGGATGGTGGGTGAAGAGAGGGAGAGGGGTGGGTACCTGTGTAAGTGAATGGGATGGACAGATAAGATGGAGGAAGTAATGGATAGATGAAGGGATGATTACTAGAATTTTTGTTGTGACTGTTATTATAGCTGCATGAGCATTATTATTGTTGTTGTTGTTATAGTTCAGACTCTTTCTGACCCAGAAAGAGTTTGAAGACAACTGACGCAACCATATAATTTATGAAAGAGAAAAGCGCAAAACCTCAGTGTCCTCCGTTCCGACCTCAGCCATGTTCCAATGCCCCTACTGCCCATGGATGTATGCCACGAGAATCGGTCTCTCCAGCCACTCTCATGCCCATGAGAGAAGGTCATCTGCACAGTGGCATTGTCGAAATCGATGGTCTACCAATATTGTAGTTCAGTACTATTGTTGATTTCCACAGGTCCAAGCATGGTCCACTACCAGACATCCCACTGACCCCCAGGGAGCAGGAAATTCTGGCACAGACCAGCAGCAACAGCTATGACAACATCTCCACCCTCAGCCGCAACAGCAACGCCAGTTCGGTTTTCTCCTTCGACTCGGCAGAATCCACAGACACCCCACCCCCCAAACCTCCTTTACCTCAACCTGGAAATGTCCCTATTAACAGGTATAATAATAATAATAGTAGCAATCACAATAATAAACATCACTTATTTAGAGCATATTCCAAATTTAAAAAAAAAAAAAAAAAATTACAATGCTCTGCATATGACTGTATACTGTTTCCCCATATAGAAAACCCTACACCACTGACTATTAAGCATTGGTATGAGCTAATGATAATATTGATAATTGAGAAAATTTACTATTTTGTCAAGATGATACTGTTTCAAGGTACTGTTGCATACAACAAAGAACTGGCCAGGCATAGCAAGCCACTTGCATACAAAACAACTAGATATTTTTTTTTTTTTTTAACTGTGTACCAGAGATTGTATGTTCATTTACTAAATTTGCTTTGATGACCAGGAAACAGTGAAATTATCCAAGTTAAAAAGTTTTCATTTTGATGATTAGGCATTATTATCCAAGATTACAAATTATGCAAGTGATGGAAAAAATAGAACAATCAGAAGACAAAGTAAAGAGTACAACAAAACTATTATGTAATGTCGCTGACCATTGTTTGAAGAATAAATGTCATGGAAAGGATAAAAAAAAAAAAATGATAGCTGCAGTAAACTTTGCTTTAAGGAAGTTTGATACTTAAATAGATAAAAAAGATATTCGACCTAGCCAGAAGCAATAAGTTCTAATAAATCTTGGTCTGATGAAAGCTTGATATTATTGTTTTAATCCTGAATTGTTACTGAATATAAGGATTATTATTTATGCTATCAGGTCATCAGGAGATCTGGACAGCATTGACGGGCCCTCAGATCCCTTGATCCCTCCCCCACTGCCACAGAAGAAAAGATCACCTAGCTCCAGCACGGAAGTTCTAGAATCTTTATCAGGGCGTACCAGTCTGGCTACCACACCGACCCCATCCCCCCACACCAGCACACTCATCTGTAGCGCCTCGCTTGACCACTCGCTGGGCATGGCCGGGACCAGAGGTGACAGTAAATCTATGGACCTGGCCTCAGTGGGACAGGCTATTATCCCATCTTCCACGTCTGTAACCTCTATCTCACACGCCAACCATCATTCTACGGGTGACCTCATCGCTGCCTCATCTTCATCATCATCGTCTTCCTCGGTTTCATCTGCTCAGTGGCAACAACAGCAGGTGGACAAAGGCAAACTGACCACTCAGACCTTTTCCCGGACTGTCAGTGACTCCAAGCTGGTCAGCAGTAGTAGTACAGTCATCTCCCGTAAGGCGACTGCTGGTAAAACATGTGATGAAATCAATGAATTGACCTCACAGATTAAAAAGTTGACAAACTGCATTGAGGAGATCCCTCCACCCCTGCCTGCCAAAAAGGGCCATCCACTTCACAGACTCAACTCACAGTACGACAACGTTCCCGACTTATCGGCAACCTCGTCCATGAGCTCTCAGCAACGGACTGTTGTCATGAGGAAGGTAGAGAGAATATCATCATCGTCTACGTCAAGTTCTCAATCAAGTCAGTCAAACCAAAGGTATGTATACATGTTGAGTGTAAGTCTTTACTCCTTGATCTTATGTTATGTTACAAAACAGAATTGTCCATAACATCTGTGGCTGAGACTGGCACACATTGACTAGCCTGCTGAGCTACTCAAGTCAGTTCTTGGAATGGGACTCGAGTGGCTAAATAGGGCACACCCATTGCAGCGTACTACTAAATTTAAACTCCATGACACTGGAAGCCACAGAGATAATTGCCCGAGAAGCAGTGCTTGCAACTGTTGTTTAACGGAAACACATCGAGAGAGCAGCAAAATGCTTAAATGTTCTGACTGGGACTATTTCTATTTGTCAAGAAAGGATGATTGGACTGCCCACTGGCGTTAAAATATTAGTTACAGATGTTTATATCATTATGTATACGGACAGTTCTCTTACCTTTGTATTACTTCTTTAAGTAAGTAGATGTTACTCTTCAGCTTTGCTTCAAAGTTTTTGTTGTCCATATACTAGGAGTTCAGTGAACAGGAAATATTTAGACCGTAAGGATACTATTCAAAACATTTTTTTTTTTTTAGTGAACAGTGGTCAGAAATTGTAAATTGCCACTCATCTGAAAAATAAAATGACTGTTGTTATTAGTTCATATTGTTGCACTGATATGATAACCCTCCAGCCCTTAGTAAAGCCTTCATAGCAATGTTATTATTTAATCATATAGCATTCTTGAATTTCACTAACATTACTGGAAGATCAATTATGCTGACTGAATATTGTCTCTCATTAAAAGCCTGCTCACTGTATTCATTTCCTCATTTGAAATACCAAAAATTTCTTAATATTTAGATTTTTAAATGGTTCTTTCTGTGGACAATTTATGTCTTTCTAACTTGTAGATCACCAGGGTTGAATGCATTGTGTTATTTGTTCTATGTAGAGTTAGGGACACTGATCTCATTTTTGTCTTCAAATGCATTGTATCTCTTTCATGCTGACACTAAGAAATGATCTGGGACATCTTTTTTTAAAAGATATCTTTTCACTCTCCACAGCCAATCTATTGTCAATGTAAACAGTCAAAAGTCGCTGCAGTCTTTCGTGACCGAGGAGAGGACCAGCTCACACGAGACTTACTCCAGCTCAGAGACATTTTCTTCCACCAGTCACTCCAGTACAGAATCCCTGCCCAAACCCCCACCCCTGCCCCCAAAGAAAAAGCATGGTAAGCAGTCAGTGAAAGTGTGACTTGTTCCTTTTCTATCAATATCATGGCTGAGTGTATTTTAGTTCATCGTTATTTCATGGTTTTGTCAAAATGTTCAGTGAATACTTGGAAAGAAAAAAACCAGATTGGAATGAAGCAAAGGAAGGGGAATAGTTTGTAGTCATAAAAGAAATATGTAGCATTTATGTTTTGTCAATGCTTTGCCACCTGACTATGTGTTTATACCATAGTACATGTTTGAACTCTTGTGTAATGGACTGGATGCAGTATAGTACCATTTCTCCAAACAATGAACATAAAGTATTGCCAATTTGGTTTTGGACTTGAGACTCAGTTTGAGTGACGCCCAGACATTTTGCCCTGTCAGTCAGGCCATGGAATGTTTAATGTCCATACTCTTACAGCTGTGAATCTGTCACGTATGGTCTTGGAAAATGATAATTATGGTCATGGAAAGTCCAGGAATTTCTTTTTCAAACACCAAGATGTATAACTCTAGGTGCACTTGCATAAATGCCAAAGAAAAGGGAAATTTTCAGAATTTTCAAAGAAGTTTCCATATTGCTCAGAAAGCATTACACAGAATGCAGGCAGTTCTACACATCTTTAACAGTAATTTACAGCAATAATTTCCTCAAGTTTATGTGGCAGAAACTTAAATCCAGGTTTTCCGCCCTGGTGTCAGGGAAACCCTGAAGTTTTACCTGTGTTTCACAAGCTACAGTGAGAGAAAGAGAGAGGAATTAAGCCGAGAGTCTTCCTAGAATATGTGCCAAACAGTAATCATCTTCATGGTTTCTTCTCGTTTGAAAACCTTACTGCTGGTAACTATCTCAGTTGCATGTCTATGGATAATAGTTGTTCATCAGAAAGTCAAGAATCCATTGCATGAGAGTTCTAACATATGAAATCAGTGCTTAGATTGCAACTGCAGTGACTGGTACAGCACCCTTTGGTAAACAGAAGACCTGTCCTTTCTTGTCCTGTCCCTACCAGTGCAAGCTTATGTCCAGATGTTTGGTGCTCTGACCCAGCCCCAGACAATGGAGGACACCATCTCCCGCCACTCTATCCAGTTCTACGAGGCCCAGTGGCATCAGCATCAGCGGGAACTCTTCTACCCACGATCCAACACCATCTCTGTCTTCTCGGACATTTCCTCTGATTCATCGGTCAGTGGCGGATCATCAGAGAGGCTCTCGTCCATGCCCCCCTTGTCAGATAAAATTAAGAGGGTAAGTGAAAAGGTGTGATGCTGATTTTTTTGTTTGTTTGTTTGTTTGTTTGTTCTATCGCATATGGTCTGTAGGCTGGTGTTTTATTTTATTTATGCTTCTGACAATGCTGGCATTTAGTTTCATCAACATTTCTGTATTATTTACATCTGGCATCATGATTTACATCTTGTATCTGTTCAGATAATTTAGGAACTCAATAAAGATATTAAAAGATTGATATTCTCCTTTTCCATGACTTTCTCCAGATGTCAGACATCAGCCATGGTAGTTTGCTCTCCACTGGCTCAGGGCAGTCTGACATGTCATTTGGGGACCTCCTGGGACTGGGCAAGTCTCAGGCTTCAGACAGGTCAGTATCCAGGACTTACTGGTTGTGTGGTATAATTACTGTAAAGCAGATGATGCTCATAGACCAAGTTTTATTATTCCAATAAAAACAGATTGAATATCAATCATGCACTTAACAGAAGATCATTTTGTTTTACTATTTTTCAGTAGAACTTCAGAACAGTTAATCTGTGATGAATGTTGTTTTGTTATGAGTGCATTGTCTAATAGAAATTTTTTTTTACTGCCTTTTTGAAATGTTTAATTGTCAGCAAAATGTTACAACTACAACAAGTTTTTTTCTTTCTGTTTGTCTGTTTGCCATGATCAGCAGCAGCATATCATCCCAGCCGCAGAGGTTGTCCCTACCCCAGCCAGTTGTACAGCCCAAACCACCAAAGTCAGAGGTGGAAGAGGTGAAAGAGGTGGCCCCGCTTGCCCAGCCTGAGATTCAGAAAGACTCCGATTCAGATTTCAGTGAACTGAATCTGCTGGACGATATAGAAATTGAAGACCAGTTAATATTGAAAAAAGAGGTAATGATATCAGTCCTGTGTTCTATATATACGTCTTTCAACCTCCTCATGGAAGTTATCTCGTCAGTCCTGTGCTTGGATTTTCATATGGTGAAGAACAGAGAGGCAATTGCAGAATCTGGAAATTATGAATTTGCAATTATGAATCGACTGAAAATCTGTTTGTGGAAAATTCCCAGCAGATTCAAATTAGAAACAAGCCTTTTGTTAGTAAATTGTGCCATTTCCATAACTGATGTAACAAATCAAACCATAAACGCTTCTGTTGGAACCCACGCACAATAGATTCCTGCCATCAGATGAGGGGAATAGTTTTCTTTTTTAAATGCATGTATGCCATCAAGAGCTATTATATAACTTGACTAGGTGAAATGAGCATGACATAACCTTTTTTTTTTTTTCATGTACACAATGAATAGTGGCATTGGAAAGAGAGGTGACTGTATTTTACTTTGATAAACAAAATGACTTAGCTACAGCTCTTCTGTGCTGGAACATTCAGGTTCAGAGTAAACTCCTGTGACCGCGGTCAGTGGAATGTAATCTTTTCATGAAAGACCATGTTTGACTTCTCATCCAGTTCACATGAGATATATGCCATCAGATAATTGACATCAAATGAATGAATGATTGTTCTATGACCATATCTGCAGAGTGAGATATGATCAACTATATTTGTCCTCTTTAAAGGAAATTCCGTCCACAGTTCATAAGACATATGTCTCTCGGCCAGTCGAAATGAAACATAAATCTCTGGGCTAGAACCGAGAAATCAGGCTTTGAATATGATGAGAGGGGGTCAGACATCAAAATTTTTTTCCAGAAATCGAAAATGCATTCATCTCTGAACATGATACCATTGTCTTACCGCGATTTGTAAATATTAAACTCTGGTTTTAATACAAGGAAAGTACATAGATTTGTGTGCTTGACCGTTGATTTAAACTCGATTTTCTCGTCTTTTTAAACTGCAATATCTCTGATAAGAATAAAGCTAGCTCAAAACTTTTTTCACCATCTGAAAGGGTATGAAATAATCTTTCACATGATACCAAACACCCCATATGATGAAAAATCGACATACGTCTCATTTTGACTGGCTGCGAAACATATATACATAGTATACAATACAAGATATATTTGCACTCAGATGCAACTTTCATGGCTAGCATCTAAACAAGGCAGCTTCAAGCAATTGCCTCAGCTTGATACATGTATCACAGATGGCAGTAATAAATTTCTGTAATGCCCTCAGTTAACATTTATATACAATAATTGCCCACTTTTTAAAAAAAATATTTCGGTTATTTTATAATGGATGCATGAAATCACACTGATTTATGTTGTTCATGATTTCCTTTAACACTTTTGTTCAGTTTCTTGATATATCGATTGTCAGGCTCATTTACATTTTCCCACCAATGCTGTAATACAAATTGTTATCATTATAACACTGTATGGGCGATCTATGAAACAGATTTGATCGTACTACTGATCTGGTCTTTGATTCACAGGATGAAGAAGGTCCGGAGGTCAGGGGCGGTGCCATCGATGCTTTGATAGTCCATGCTACCCAGGCAGGGAAGATAGGTAAGTTATTTTCACACTTTTCTTTGCAGTAGCACTGCTTGTTTTCTTACAGACGGAAAGAGAAAATAATGGGGTTTATTAAAAAAAAAAAAAGGTACTGCATTTCATGACAGAGGAGTGTTCTCTGCTTTTGTTTTTTCAGGACTATCTAAATAATATCTTTTCAGCACTCTTCCTGAACTATATTTATTAGTAACAATTAGATCCTTACCAGCTTTTGTTGAGTTTCAGCGAAATTATCCTATAGTTCATAGTTGCCTATCTTGTATCCTATATTTCTGCTACAGCTTTCAGAATGACATATATATTAGCTCTTCTTTAGCAGCTATGAGAGGCAAAAGGGTCTCACTTCTTCACTTTTTTGTTTTGTTTTTTTTCATTTAATTTAAATTTATAATCTATCAGGCTTCCATTATGTAGTACCCTTAGAAGCTAACACACTTAAACATGTATTTTTTACTTTTCTCTGTTATAGCTTTCACATTCCATGACCTGCCCAAATGGTTTTTAAATATGAAATTTGAGCTTGTATTACAATAGTAAAAAGCTAGATATTGATATTTGATTTAGGTCTATAGAATACTGAAATGAAATGAAATACTGAATATATGAAATGAAATACATGTCATTAAATGACAAGCCTCGCAATCATAAAGTTTTAGTTGCCTGTTCTGCATCACCTTGAATATATTTTGTTCAGTTCTTACAAGTTTTTTCCAAATTTGAAATGTTGTCTTAAATTGTATTTTGATATTAGATGGAATTGAAAGAATTACAACAAACTGAACATTTTTTTTTTTTAAATGCTTTTCCTGATTACATAACAAAGTAAATAGGCAGGAGACAAATGAACAGTGATACTTTGTCTCTCCAAACCATCTGTGGTCATAAATATTATCATTTGACCTACTCCAGGTTTTAAAGCCAAAATGGGGCTTTTGATTTGCTTTCATGAAATAAAAATTAGCTGACTATTTATGCCAAATGCAGAATCAGTTTATTTTAATGTCAGCATTTTTCTGGTTTAATTAAAGTTAGAATTATTGATGACAAGAAAACCAAGTTTTGTTGGTTGTTAAAAAAAAACAAAAAAGATATTGCTACCATGAAATCTTTCTTTTCACTGATCAGAAATGCACTTACCAAGCACAGAAATGCAGTACTAATCTTCTTGCCCTCTTATGCTAGTGATCAAGTTTCCAGGCACTTGGGAAAATGAAAATTTCATAGCTGACAGTGAGAAAAATAAACTTTTAGCTTTGTAAATCCTTCATGATAAGGGAAAGTCAGAGGGAGATGTTTTGATGAATGATACCATTTTTTCACTCACTGCTCTGTCTCACAACTCATATTTGTGTGATCATGAGCCATAAAACAAATTATCTGCTACGTTACTTTATCATTGAAGCTGAAATCCCACATGTTGCCATCAACAGGATTCCATTCATATTTGCTTCGTTAATTGGGATACTGTCCGATATCTGTGTACCTGGCAGCCAGTCAAACTAAATATTACTTTATCATTGGAGCAGAAAATCCTCATATTTCAGATAGAGTTCTCTCTCTCTTTCTGCCCCTGTAGCTCAGTTACCTTACACCTGTGACCCCTTTCAGGTAGTCAGAACAGAGAAGTTGTCAGAAATAAACTGAGTTCTCTTGAAATAGATCAGATCATAGGCAGAGTATTATTATCACAGGATTATTTATTCTTTCTCTTCAGTTATTATATATCATTATAGAAATGAGATTAGTCAAACACTTGAACTATTGCTATCAGAGAAGAACTAATGCTATCAGAGAAACTGGCTGGCATAGCTCTTTCTTCCATGGATATCATTATTAGGTTACAATGCCAGAAGGACCAACCTTCACTGTTTGTCTGGCTAAGACGTATATTTGTAAGCGAGTCGAACCAAAGAGCTATTGATTCCAAATAGATCATGCACTTCAGGCCTAATTCTTAATCATTGCCAGAATACATGACCACAAGGA
This sequence comes from Peronia verruculata, assembly GCA_038406235.1. Lineage (NCBI taxonomy): Eukaryota > Metazoa > Mollusca > Gastropoda > Systellommatophora > Onchidiidae > Peronia > Peronia verruculata. Next base: position 1,216,575 of record JBCAUA010000003.1, on the reverse strand, counting down.
TCCTTTTTAATTGCACACCTAATTGAGATGTATTCGCCTGCGCCACTAAGGCCAAACAAAGAACTATGATTCCAAAGCGACTTGTACTTTTGTTGTAGGTCTTGTCCATTGAAACTATTGTCAGAGTCGTTATAGTGTTGTCTGTCTTCCCCTTCAAACTGTTTAGAATTTGAGTACCACCCTTTACGATATTCTGCATTGTCTACAAATCCTGGTGTCTGTATTTATTATAAAGAAAAAAGCACATGGGAAATGCTTAAGTTTTTCCTTCAAAATTAATGGAAATAAGAGATTCTGAATTTGTTTCAAGGCTCCTTTCAGAAAACTGTCCGAAATTGATATTCATAAAAAAAAAAAAGTATCTTACAGATGTAGTATTTTTTTGTTTATGAAATGATTTCTATGAAACTATGAATTGGATAATTTCATCCAAATCAGAAGCATTTATCATTATCTTAGTTTATGTTCACTGCTCTTTTTTAAATCTGATTGAATTAAAAATGCCATTGGAATTAATAGTGAATCACCTATTTGGAAACTAAAACTCACTACTACAGGAACAAGATTCACTTTCTGGCAACAGTGGATAAATAACGAGAAGACAAATGTTCATTGCATGCATGTTGTCACCTGATTGTAGAGACAGGTGCGGAACTTCATCTTCCACAGTTTCATCATTGTCACCCCAGTGAGTGACCGGATGGTTGTAACAATGGTTATCACTGGTCTATGTCTTGTTATGCTTGAAGCCACACACAAAACCCACCCCAAACTAACAAAGGTGTGGCAAGCAGCCGTTGGTGTAACCTGGCACAGTGAAAAGTTAATTACATGTATTTACCAAAAGTAAATTTTCAACTTGTTCTATCAAAGTGATGTGGGCATATTATGTTCTTTTGGCAGTGCAGATACACGAAGAGTATAACACATGCAAAATTGGTCTGTTTGGCAATAAATATATGTAGACAAAATTTTGTTAGAAAATAAAATTTCTTATAAAATGTTTCATCCTTATGAATTATTGCAGGAATGCTCATTTTTTTTTTTTTTTTCAGTTATTATTTTATTAACAAAAAAAAAAAAAAAAGTCCCCTCTCCCATATCCATCTTCTTTGTTTTCAGAAGTCTTGAACTTTGTCTTGTTCTGACTAGAAAAGTAAAAATAGTTTTTCAGCAGAAAAATTCAATATTATAGAATGGACAGGTTCAATGCTGAAAAGTTAAGCTTGTTTAGGTACGTTAAGGACCTAACAGTTTGCTTTGTTTTTGCTGCGGTTCTTAAGGCTCTCAAGGTGACATTACAGAGCAAAAAGGTAATCATTGCTCACACCTTAACTTGTTGTCCGCTCTGACCTGTGGTCTCACTCACCCTCCTCCCCCTTCCCCTCACCTCCTAGTGATCCTCATCTTAATGGTGTTTGTGACAATGCACTCCCAACTCTAACCAACATAGCAAGTACAAGTCATGTCCAGTAGTTGGCATAGAGTAAATGTATCGACTCCTGTGACTTCAAGATTTTTATAGTTTGTTAGGGAATATAGTAGAAGTCTTCTGTAAAATCTCAGTTGTCAGGATGCTTCACGTGTGACTGACCAAAACTTACCATGTGAAATGGATTGTTTTCTGAAAGTCATTGAGGACATATGAGATACAGTATTGTAGTTTTAGAAACTAATTCATACCATAGTATAGTGTGAATTTTTTACTTTTTAAGCAGCACAGCTATTGTACTGTTAAATAACATCCCAAGTGACAACTCAGAAAGCCATAAAAATAATCTAGACTCATATTTAAGGACATTGTGAATAATGTTTGATATAAACAAGTCTGTCCTGTGACATATGTCATTTTGTATCCATTAAAATAGGATTACTGCTCCACTATCCCTCTGTATACAGAAGACATTTAGATATTCTGCACAAAAGGTGCACTTCAAATTTATTGCGCTTTTTACAGAGCAGCCAGTATATGCTTTTGTAAGATTCATAGCGTGAGATACATTGTATGATGTGAAAATAATTATGATAAAGATTAAACTTTTGAAAGTATTGTTTACATCAAGTACTGGTGAGTTTGGAGTGCACTGTCACATTTATTGTTGTCTCATTGCTAACATTTCATTACTACATTTTATGGAATATTTCATATGTTTTGTTCTTTGTGTTTACTAATAGTCTCTCATCGCCATGACATCAGTAATCAGGAAGGTAGTTGTCATCATAGTAATAGCTTGATAAATTGCATGGTTGAAATTGTTAGTGAATTAGTGCCTGTCAGAGTTCATTGTCTGCTTAGAATTAACACTTTTTAGTGATGGAAATTTGATCACAGTTTCTATAAATGATTCACAGACACAAGATGAATAATGTAGATGCGAATAATCCATCACATTAGTCTTTAATGTAGATCATTTTTAAAGAGGTATACAACTGACGTGTTTGTAACTAAAGTCATCCACAAATTTCATGAATTGCACCGTTTTGTCTCCAACATGTGGGATATCATTGCCATTGATAGAAGGAGATCAAAATCAGTATTATGTTTCTTACCGAGTGTGTTAGTCATCGAAATTACTGTTGCTCTGGTACTATTACCTGATGGCGATAGCCTCGGCCTTGAAATTATTGTTGAATATATCAAATGATCACCCAACTGTCAAATATTTATGTTGGACAAAAGTTTCATATTATTCAAAGAATCAGTTGGACAAATAATTTCCTCACCTTTATATGAGTCAAGTTGGGACTTTTAGTATTATTATTATTTTTATTATTATTATTATTTAAAAGAAACAGATTGCAATAGTTTGACAATTAAAGTAATAAAATACTTTGAAGCTTTCTGTTGGTTTATGCCCATTCCACTGCATATCCGCTCATGTATCTTTATATTTAATAAAGTTTAATGCATTTGCATGCACCTTTTTTTTTTTTTTTTTCTTTTTCTTTTTAAGGAAACTCATGATTGCATTTTAAAAATTTTTTTTTTTTTGCACATAAGGTATTCACATAGACTCACCCAAAAAATGTAAAATCTTTGTCTTGGCGGTTCTACCCCAACAATGACAAAAGATCATTCCTGATCAGTGAATCATCATCAGGTAACTACAAAATGAGCTTTGCATCCAGCACGTGATGATTACACACAGATACAGACAAACACCCAGCTCTTTTAGGTTCACTTCAGTGAAATGAGTCTAATCCATATGAAGAGGAGATGCGGAGTCAGTTTTTTTGTTTTTTTTTACATTCATCTTTGTTTGGACCATCAGTGAATTTCAGTTCATTTATAAACAGCATTACGCATGAGCTGCGAGAGACTAGTGAAATGACGATGAATTCAGGTGTGGAAGAAGACTTAATGAGTTTTAGAAACAGAGACCCTTGAAATATCTGGCACCCAGTCAGAGTGAGTCTTAAATCGCTGGGTTCAGAGACAGAGAAATCTGGGGGTTGAATCTGATGATGAGATTGATGGTTTTATACTTCAGAAAATAAAAGTACGTTTGGAATAAGAAAACACTGCTCATACAGGCAGATTATTGATATAGATCATTGACTTATGACATTTCCGCGTCCGCTCACCACTCTATTGTTTACATTTCAAACGGAAGTAAATTACTTATGACGTGTCGCTTCCGCATCCGCCCCACATTCCATTGTTTACATTTCAAACATGGAAGTAAAATCACTTATGACGTTTCGCTTCCGCGTCCACCCACTAAAAATTTGCATCCAAACACAGAAGTAAACACAAACGTGGAAAGGATCTATATCTAGATGTTGTGAAGTGAACATGGGGCGTAATATGGTGAGCTATTCATTTTTGCTGCTTATTATCTCCCAGTATTAGATTTGCTTAGGGGA
>JBCAUA010000003.1:1189901-1212698 GCA_038406235.1 Peronia verruculata | reverse complement strand
GGGGGAAGGGAAACCCCCCCCCCCCCCCCCCCCCCCCAACTCTTTTCAGTTTTCAATATGTTTGGCTACAGTCAGGCTAGCTGAAAACTTTTTCCACAATATGGAACTGTAAAAATCAATTTTATACATGATTTTGTAACTCACCCATTAAGAAAATCGACATGAAACTCATTTTGTTTGTCTGCAAGACATATATGAACAGACTATTGAAAGACATGAAGTAAAACATGGCTGGTGGAATCAAACTGTAGAAGTTGATGTGTTTGTCGGATGTTGTGGTTGGTTCAATAGCTGTCACAGTGTGAACGCTGTTAGATTGCATTGATGTTGTAAAAGTACAAATATTGTGAGATGTCTGCTTTCCAAAATTACTCTGCTCATATGATTAGTATGCTTCATGACAATACAACATTTTTCTTTTTTGTTCCTTTGCTTTCTATCTAGATCAAAATAAAAGTTAAGCTTCAATAGGGATTTTTTTTAACCAGCCCCATAACTTGGCTATGCCTGACTAAAGGGTGTTGAACATGCAGTGTAAAGATGAAGAAAAAAAAAAAAAGACTTTGGGGCTTATTGTTTGAAATGTACAGCATGAAAAAAATTCAAAAAATTTACATCGTAAGGAAACATAATTACTCTTATCACAATAAGTTCGCCAGATTTTCCTCTGAATTTTGGTGCAGTGTTCTGACAATTGTAGAAATCCATGCTGGTGCCCAAGATAGAGGAATTTGGGAGGGGTTGGGTTGGTTTAGGGAGTGGAGGGGGGGTGGGGGGAATATTCTTGTTTGATTTGTTACGTTTTTTGTATTTGAATGAGTTCTTTTTGGAGTTGCACAGCTTGCGCGTAGCAGGCATCATCTTTTGTTATAATTGCCTAGACGTGTTTGATACTATCCTCAAAGTTTCTGCCATCTGTGTGGTGATATAGTGATGCAGTGTTGTGTGTCTTAGATGTGTGCATAGATGTGTTCCTTTGAAGACATGCCTTACTGAAAGCTACCTTTTTGTGTGTCGCCCAATCAATGCAAGCTTTGGATTAACTAGAAGAGAAGTAGAAAAATTACTTGGGATGTACCTTAATTTGCCTTACTTGATCAAGTGTTGTAGGTTAATATGCAGTGTGAACATAGTAGACCCATGTATTGTGACATAGTTTTGGCAGTTTTACTGTTTTAGATAAACTCATCTAAAATTTATTTGAGAAAAAAAAAGTTGTTGTTTTTTTTTCCAATGGACTATATTTCTTCCAAAGTTTTGTTAACCACCGCAAATGCTTATTACCTGTTTCTGTTTTTTTTTCATCCTGACATTTCTTATTATATTTCATTAACATCATCCCACAAACATTTGCCATTTGACCTCCTGCATTTGCATCCCATTTCTCAAGTAACTTGTATTTCTATAGCTTCTGTATTATCTATTCAATGAAATAAATAGAATTAACTTTATCTATCTATGCGTGACCAAAACAACTTTTCATTCTAAGGAAAAACAGAATTTGTTGTTGTTTTTTTAAACAAAAACCCGTCAAGGTAACCTTCACCAGGAGGTTGAAATATGTATACAGAACGTAACTTAAAGTATCCACAAGGATAAATTCTTTCACTTTCAATGAAGCCATTATGAGATATACGACATTCCCCACATACGTCCTCACACAATCATATACCAAAATCGATATCAGCACAGATGTTCTGTGCATTTGGCCAACATCAACGGCATGGGCTTCTCTCTTTTGAATACATATAACATAAATCATTCATGTAGACAAAAGAAAAAAAAGCATTCACTTTCCTGATACCTTTAACATTGCTTTCCTGTGTGCATCATTTTACATCGCCGGTTCCATACCTCATGCCTTACGTTTTTATTATTTTTTTTTTTTTTAATTTTGTTTTGTGACAGCTGGACCCACGTTTATGCCAAGTGTCACAGTAACTTACATTATAGCCTGATCTTGTATTATGTTTATGTCCCTAGCAAATGATGAGTGAAAAGATTTTTTGTTTTGTTTTCAATAATTCATAATTCAGATTGTGCTAAGGATCTGAAGTAGAAGTTGTTCTTTTCTCCTCGTGTAATATTTGACTCAATCCCTTCTCCCTTCCCCTATTTAACATGCTTCAAAAGCCTTGCTCTTTTTTCCAAAATTATAGCAATCTCATTGATGAATGAAAGTAGCTACAGTAGTCTCCAAGATGGTTAGGACATAAAATCAGAACAGGAAAGAATTCTTTCATGCACACAGATAGGATCAAGATAGCTTCCACCAAGAGGTTGGGAGACTTATATAGGGGGTAGCACAGATAGGAAGAAAGTAAACAAACAAGATCTGTTTCGATGAATGGCTTGATGAGAACATAAATGGAGAGACAGATGGATAGATAGATAGATTGATGATGATCTGAAGAAAAGGACAAATGGCTTGGATGTGGGTGAACAGATATCTTTGCAAGCCTTAGAATTTTAAAATCAGGTTTTTAATTTGTATGAATAAATAAATGAATAGACTGGGGTTGGACAGAAGGATTAGTTGGCAGACATGTGGGTAAATTTGTTGATAGCTCACCTAGAGGTAAACACTTGATCCTTGATCTGTGTGGATAGACAGCTGAATGGACGGATGGATGAAAAGATGGAAATATGAATGGACAGATGGATGAACACAATTATGTCTTGCACCCTGGGCAAATGAGTCACAAGTCGCTCGGGGCGATTGAGAGTTACAGCTGTTTTCAACTATTTTCCTATTCAGATACCAAATTTTTTTTTTTTAGGATAGAAAAGGTTGAATTTTCGTTTTGTGGAAAACAAATAAAAAGTTTTGGTATCTCAGTCGGAAAATAGTTAAAAATGAACGTAACTTGAAATCTCCCCCATCGACTTCCGACTCATCATCCCTAGGTGTGAGACATACGGACAGGAAGACAGATGTACCCACAGATAGATTTGTAGCAAATAAAATAAAGAGATAGCAACATAGTCTTTACAGATAGAAAGAGGGTGACCAGATCAGTAGCTCGATTTATGCATACATAGAGAGCTGAAGTAGATTGAAAACATTACTGGTGTGATGTGCATGTCATTGTCCATGACTGTGCCTTGATACTTATAAATAGTTTGCCGATCAGTGTAATAACCACACCACACTGCATGTGACGGATCATTTGCTTTCGTGCCATTATTCTCATGAATTTAATGTTACAAGTCATACTTTCTATCATTGTATTCACAAATCACAATGTGTCTTTAAGTGAAATCACAAATCACTGTTTCATAGTATGAAATAAATCATATTTCATTGTGTGAAATCATAATGTATCATGGAAATTCCGTGGAATGTTGTACATGAATACAATTATAAATCATTTTTCACAGTTTGAAATCAATACCAGCTTGAAATCAGAAAACTAATATCATTCTCAGAATTGAAATATCACAACCCTTTTTCAAGAGAAGGTGACATACTTCATTCTTTTATCATAACTTAACTTTTTGCCTCATGTATTTGCTGAATATGACTATTCAGTTGGAAGAATCATTTTTTTTTTATTGTACAGCAGTGACATGAAATGAACTTTGTATCTTGACTTTCATTGATTTTCAGATTTTGTCATTGTAATGAAGAGATGACTGCATCCTTTGTAGTCTCTCACTTGATCATTGTTTCATTGTATGGAATTGTAACATAAGCAAATTTCTGGTATTGTTTTAAACATCCATTCATTATCAGTTCTGTAAAGGATACCATACCTCATGGGTAACTTACTCATTCAGCATCCACTAACAGCCATGATGTGTTTACCATCAAGTCATAATGCAGTTCTTCACCATCATGTAATTCCAGTCACAGTATTATTTCCATCCCTTACTGTTTATCATCCACAGCATGTACTTTCTTCCTTGTCACTTATTATAAGCCTGTATCACTTGATTAGTTCTTGTATACCTTCACAACCACGACCAATCAAGCATTGTGGAAAATCAAATTATAATGAATTGGGATAGATAGCAAGGACAAGGTATAATATGGTTATCTCTTCATAGCCCAGTGTGAGATATTTGTTTCGGGATAGCCTTAGAAGGCTGGAACCTTAGAACATGTCATCTGTTTTACATAAGAAAATAAGGTCAGAACATTTTAGGGTCTGCTCATATCCCACCAGCACAAATGATCCCATAGAAAGTTATGAACGTTCAGCACTGTCTTAGGACATTTCTATCATTTTGTTGCACACGCTGCTGGAAAGTTGAACGATAGGTGATTGATTAGTCTTAAACTGCTGAGTCTGTGGGTCCTGAAAGTTTAAAAGTCCAGTGTTTTCTTGTATATCGGGTTACTGCAACATTCAAGGATAGCGACAAAGGCCCTGGGTAAAACAGTTGTGTTTTTGATTGAAATGAATGATAAGAGGCATTGATTTCAAACATACGAGTGGCTTAACCAGCAGGACCAGGGCACTAGTGGGCCTCAAAAAAAAAAGAGGATTTGGAGAGCCTGTCATTAACCAAATTTGGAAAAGGACACAGTAACTTAAATGATAAATAATAGAAAATAGCCTAAAAAAAGAAGTATTGATACAGAAAACTGGAACTGGAGATGAACAAATAGATGAAGATTTAATGTTACTGACTTGAAGGAGAGATATGTGGACATTTAGACAACAAAGCAAATAAATGTACTGCTAGAGATGGGATTAGCTAAATGATAAAGTATTGAAACTGGGCAAATTGAAAGAACAGTTGTTTTAAAAAAAATGAACAAGAAATGGTCATGACAATAGATGAAGATCAAATGATAAGACAGAGAAGGTCATGTAGATGTAACAGCTTTTTTCATGTGAAAACTGAAACATGAAGCAAATGATATAGGGCACATGTAGTAAAAGATTTGATGTCCCATTTTCAAAAAGTATTTGGGAGATCATATGAATGAAATCTGAAATAAAAGATTTCACGGGCTGATAATGGGATGTGCTCACCAACAAGTGCTCTCAACAAGCTGGAAAAGAATCCCTGTAACATCAGCCAAATAATCACCAGGAAGAGAATACATACAGTGTTTATTTTTTATGCAAAGAGAACAGATGATCATGTCCACACTCATACTATTACTTACTATTCAAAACACATGATGCTGAAAATGTAGCTAGTTAGTTATAAGTTAGAATAAAAATCTTTGATCATATATTAGTGTCTGTGTTACTGAAATATATTGATAAAATAAAATCTCTGTAGCAGAGCACAAATATAAAAATGTTTACACCTGTGTTGTTGGGTTGTATTGGCAAAGCATCTGAAGATTTCTGGACAACTTAATAATTTAACCCAGGTCTGACTTGTACAGTACATATGTTTGTCCATCCCCAGAGTTCATGTACCAAGAGGCGTTCCTGACCACCTACCGCATGTTCATCTCACCCAAGGCTTTGATGGAGAAACTCTTGTACAGATTTCACAAGTTCCACCACACCACGGACAATAAGAAGAAATTGGCACATAATGCCTTCTCCTTACTCATCCGAGTGGTGGACGAACTCGGGTAAGAGACAAAAAAATGTAAAGAATTGACAAGCAATGTCAGATTGTCTCATCAGTTATCTTAATGATGGGCATATACGTGTAAATGATAGTAGAGCTAAATCGAAAGGTTCAAATGCACAAATGAACAGAAGAAAGGTAGCAAATTCATGTCAGAGGAGATTTCACAGACAAATTGGATTTGATTAACTGGCCATTGGGATAACAAAGAAGTTAACTTTGAATGTGCCAAGCACAGAACAGTCACAACTAAACAATTTAATTTTCATTTAAATAAAGTACACTCCTTTTCCTCTACATTAAAAACAATAATTCTATACATGAAAAATTTCACCTCAGATACATTTTACTAGGGCACATAACATTTGAAGAATCAAAGCATCCATGAAATTCATCACTCATCGCTGGTTTCTTGATAAATTGACAGATCCCTCTGATATGTCACCCTTTCCAGGATATAGGAAAGGCCTGCTTTTAACTTAATCTTGAAGAAATTTGAGCAAATAATTCCATTAGTCTCTTAATGTAATTAGTCATGTTTTTCTGAGACACGAAATCTGTCCCTTACCATCTTAGATTGTGGAGTCCTTCCTAAGGCCTGGCTGGTGGTGCTAGTTTCTGACTCTCTTGGTGTGTGTCCTGTCGATGCTATTTTCTTAAAGGGCAGAGGTTATTCAAAAAGATTTCCTACAGCTATGACTGCCCTTATTTGATTTTTATTCCTGTAACTCATAAATTTAGTAAGAAGAGACTGGTTGTAGAAACTGAAGTAAGAGTTGTTTAATTCTACATGTTTGCAGGGTGAATGAGCTGGACTCTGTGATAGTGGACCAGATGATGAACCTGGTCTATGACCTGATCTGTGAGGGAGCCCTCAACCTGGCCCGCCTCCTACGCCGCAAGCTGCTGGAAAAGTGTGAGAAGAAGCAAGCAGAACTGGCTGACGCCCAGCAAGCCAGCTCAGCCCCAGTGCAGAGTATAGAACTTGCATCAAAGTAAGGCACAGGAGATAGTTAACTGATGCTTAAGGCCCCTTACTATAGACACAAAAGGGAATGAGCTATTTTGAGTCTCAGCATACTCTGTGGGTTAAGTTTACTGATGTTTGACATGCCGTGTTACAAAAACAGAAGAAGGAGACAGCAGTTATAAATCTCAGTATGTTTTGTAGGTTACCCTCAGCATACTCTATGGGCTAAGTTTATTGATGTTTGACATGCAATGTAACAAAAACAGAAGAAGGAGACAGCAGTTATAAATCTCAGTATGTTTTGTAGGTTACCCAAACCTTTTTTTTTTTTTTTTCAACTCCTTCCCCCCTACACAGCTATTCAGGAGCTTTCCACTTTTTTTTTTTTTTTTGATCAAGCATGATAAAATAGACAACACATTGTGTGAAGAGTTTCAAATTCAGTGCTTCTGAAATACCTTCTCAAATATGGGTTTGTTTCTCTCTCAGCCATGATAAATAAATACAAAAAAAGTGAGATAGCTGGACTGTTCAGAGGTCTGTTATTATGAATGACATTAGATAAAGATTCTCTCCTTTTCAACTGGCATTTGTATGAATCAGAGAAGTCTTTGGTTCACAATGGTTTTGTCTCTCTATTCTTTTTAGTTTGGCAGATTGAAAATTGATTGAATAGATTTAGATCAAACTCATTTATCAACATTTGCAGGTCACCTTTACTGAACAACCTAAAGTTTAGTGTTCTGCTATTCTCCTTTCTCAGTTCCAATGACTTGCTGAGCTTTAAAGCCCATGACATTGCAGAGCAGATGACCCTGCTGGATGCACAGCTGTTCCAAAAGATTGAGGTAAGGGGGAACAGCATCAGCTGCTGACAAGACATAGCCTTTTTTTGTTTCTCATATCCACCATTTCTCAGCTAATTATAGATTTTTGATTTTTTTTTTTTTTTTCACCCCACCTATTTGTTTTTCATTCCACTAAGACTTCTCCTACTTTGATTGATTGGTTGATCATTTGGTTGACTGATTGATTAATTGACTGATTCATTCATTCATCTCTGGCTCATTGACTTAATCATATATGACAATAAAGCAACAAAATTTTTATGACAAAATAAAAAAAGAGGGGGGGGGGGGTAAGATTCAATAACAAGTCATCATGCCATGAAAATTATTGTAGAATACTCTTAAGAGATGGTTTTTACTGTTTTGTCATATATAAACTGTGTCTTTTGTATTTGCCTGCCAGATCCCAGAGGTGCTGATGTGGGCCAGAGAACAGTCGGAGGAGCTAAGCCCACACCTTACCACATTTACAGAACATTTCAACAAGATGTCTTACTGGTCAGTATATTGTGGATTTTATCCATATTAGATAGCACAGCAATAAGACTCCTACAGTGTAGTTCTGAACTCTCAAAGTTGAGTAGAATGGTGCTCATAATTGTGTGCTTTTAGTGGTGAGCATTTTTTTTATGTTCATTTACACTAATTCCCTCATTTTATAAAATGGATAAAGACTGTCCAACCGGCAACTAACTAAACAATTTTAAAAAGTAAATAACACATATAAATAACTTCTTCTTGATGTTCAAACTGAAAGTCAAATTTTCGAACAGTGTGAACAAGCATATTAAAAAGGAGAAATCACATTAGAAGACTACAGGGGAAAAATGATGGTAGTCACAAAATATGTGACACAAAATATGTCTTTCATTTTATGTGAAATGAATTTTAAGATTTGAAAGTGTACAATTCTTGTTGAAGAAATAGATCCTGGTATTTTTTGTTTATAGTATTACAGTTGTTTTTCGATAGAGGCAGACAGAAAGTGCGAAACTTCAATAGGAGGGCTACTGGTAGGGCAGATAACCACCAAAACTGTATTTTATGACTACTGCCATTTTTCCTCTGTGGTCTTCGTCTTTTTATTGCAAACAGGAAAAGGAGAAAATTGAGAGAAATTTATCTTATGGAGGAAAACATTTTTATTATTATTGTTGTCTTTTTAGAAGTTTTGATGGAATGGAGCAATTTTCAAATAAATAGAGCAAAACTTTTGTTTCTCTTTCACTCCTGTATTTGGTAAAGAGAAGAAATTTTGGTTGATTGAAGAAATAGCTCACCTATTTATTCAGAATCAATCAGAAATACTGTAAAACATTGATTCAAAGGATGATTACTGTGACCGAAAACATCTCATTCATCAAGATGAAATCTGCTTTAGACTACAGAATTTTGTTTTTGTGATGAATAAACATTTAGTTTTGAAAATGAATATAATACTGGGAAGCCAGCTTTATTAGGAGCATTCACTGTGCAGATAAATACCAAAGTGGAAAGCAACTCTAGAGCGATATTTGTAATCAAGTCAGCAGAATTTGTAATGACATTCTCTTTAGATGTTTCAAAGTTGCAAGGATTTTAATCTCATGAAACATGAGTCATTTAAATATGTGGCTCCTTATACATTTATGAACAATACCAGCACAATCTGCAGCCAGAACACTCAACCAGGTTTGGAGATTTTTAGACACTGCAAGACAAAAGAGGATTCACAGAATTCAACTCAACCATAGCTCCTTACTATGTCTGATGGATTCTGTTGTACAAATTCAACTCAACCCTAGCTCCCCGTTATCTGTGATGGATTCTGTTGAACAAACTCCCTAACTCTTCAGCTGATGATTATGTATGATTGTTGATAGCAGGTATCTAAGACATGTCTTGTCTCATACATACACTTGTCTCATATGTTCACTGCAGGTGCCGGACCAGAATCTTAACTCAAGACGATCCAAGGGAGAGAGAAAAATACCTCATGAAGTTCATCAAAATAATGAGGGTACAATCATTAGTCAAGTCTGTCTCTCTGTTTAACTTGTCAAAACAAAAGAAAACCAATTTTTAGAACAACTTTATTTGCTTGACAGTTATGCCTGCTATAGTCCCAAGAATTTTTACTGGCTAAAGTATTTCCATCGTCCAGAGTATATTGACATGTTTAATGAGTGAGAATCATTTGATGGATGCAGTTTGTCCATATCAGATAAACAATAGGAGTAATGCTGGCCAGCAGAGGTAATTTGAATTATTACTGTTGTGAGTACATTGTTTTCATATTACAGCATAGAAACCAGTCAACGTAACACATAGCACTCACTTTCAGCTACAGAACTTACCATATAATCAGATTCAATGGACATACCTTTGATTTTCGTTAGGCTCTTCTTGTCTTGAAGTTTGTACCGACCGTTTCTTGCTTAAAGCAGGAATTCCTCAGTTACACTTGAAATATCAGAGTTCTTTTCTACATGTTTGAAGCAATCTATTGTGACTTCTACTGATTCCTCAGCACCTGAGAAAACTGCACAACTTTAACTCCTATTTGGCAATACTCTCAGCCCTGGATTCTGCTCCTGTCCGCCGGCTAGAATGGCAGAAACAGAACATTGAGGTGAGTATTGGCTTCATCCAGGCCCTTGTTCAGGAACATTTTAGTCAACTGCCAACTAACCTTGAAAAATCTCTTACACAAGGATGAAATGTGTTGCATGACCGGGTCAAATCCATCTTATTTCAAATTTTACCTACAGAGTTATAGGTACAGAGAAAGCAATGCATTTGACTTTGGTGAAAAAAAAAAAGCCAAGGCTCTTTAGTGCTATGATATTCAAAGTTAACTCTTCTGACCCCATGGTTGGTAAACCCCAGTTTTCTCCCAGAAAAGCCTCTTTTGACATACAGTACATTTCACATGGTCACACATCATTTAGTGTGATAAAATATTCGTTTGAGAACATAATGGAAGTCAGTTCGCATAATGTCAACAGAAGTTGCAGATGGCTAAATCAAGAAAATTCCTATTTGGAGATTCCGTTTCAGGATTTACTTAGCTTTTCAGCCTGTGGGAAGTTTTCAGAGATTGGGAGACGAGCATCCAAATTTATACGATTCTACATTTCGATTTATCTTCTTTGGGACTAAATTACGTGAGGATGGAACCTGAGATCTGTCTCTGAAAATGATGCATTTTGTTCTTGGATAATTTCCATGCTAAATAGGTGAAATGTACCATTATCTTTCATCAGCAGTTTTCTTTCTACTCCATTGCACTGTATAATATGGTGTGTATATTTCTTGTGTCTACAGGCCCTGCAAGAGTTTTGTCAGCTGATTGATAGCTCCTCCTCTTTTAGAGCATATCGACAAGCACTGGCAGAGACGGAGCCACCTTGTATACCTTACTTGTAAGTCATTCGGTGTTTTTTTTTTTCTTCTATCATGTTTACATCTGCTGCATTCATTATAGTTGTTATTTAGACTTGGTCTCGTCAAGTATCTCTAAATCTCATGAGAAACGAAACAAATGAGATTGTTATGACCCAGACAAAGAAGGGATTTTTCCTTCAGGATTTACTTTAAAGCCTACAAATTCTTCATGTTTCCAAAGAATATTTACAAATTTATCTTCTTGTTTGATTTATCATTAATTTTTACCACGTAATATTCGTCTGTCAAAACAATTTATTTTAGTCAATAGTAAATGTATACATTTTGTTATATTTTACTGTCAGTTAACATACTTTTATTTTTACACTATAGTCTTTGTCATTCTTGCAAATTGAACGTCAACATGCTCACCAATATCTATGCCATCCTTCACTGTTATTCAACAGAGGACTTATTCTTCAAGACCTTACCTTCGTGAACATTGGCAATCCTGACAAACTTCCCGATGGCAACATCAACTTTGCCAAGCACTGGCAACAGTTCAATATATTGGACGCCATGAGGAGATTTAGGACCAGGTAATGGCCAGAATGTCCTGGCCCTGTTCTCTAAAGTCACATTGACCTTTTGCACCAAGGACAGCAGTGGAATAGCATGTCGCTGTTTTGAGTGCCAGTTTACCATCTGGCTCCAGCACACAGGGATATTTATCTCTCACATTCTTTCAATTGAATAGGGATACATAGCCCAGTCAAAATCAGATAGTAGGCCATACAATTCATCTTTGATGTCTCAGCCTTTGAAGAATAAAATAATATAGCAGTATTTTTTCACAGCTCCTTTGAGCTGAAACATAATTTTACAAGTGATTTATTACAACATATGTCTCACAGCCAGTCAAAATAAGGTGTATGTCAATTTTCGATACTATCGGGTTTTTGGTATCATGTGAAGGTTTATTTAATACCCTTTCAGGTGGTGAAAAAAGTTTTGAATTAGGCTTTTTCCAGCCAGACAGAGATATTGCAGTCTAAGAGAGTCAGTGACAGAAATTTCGAGAAAATTTAGTTTAAATGAACTGTCCAATGCATAAATTTACACACCTTCCTGATAAAAACCCAATTTTAATAAATTAATATTTATAAATTGAGGGTAAAACTGACATTGTCTTGTTCAGAAATGAGTGCACTTTTGATTTCTGCAATTAAAAAAAAATTTGATTTCTGACCCATTCATCATATTTAAAGCCCAATTTCTCAGTTCCAGCCCAGTGACTTACACTTCAGTTTGACTGGCCGCGAGACATATCATCTGTCATAATTACCTACCAAGACACATCTCAATAATATTGAAATTTCTGTACTTAGCCCTCAGGAAATGTAAGATTTTTGTTGCACGTCATGAATAGATTTGTTCCAACCGAGTGAATGGGTGGAAATCCCCATCTAATTTTAGTAGGAGGGTACAAACACTCCAGACTGTTCACTACCATTGACATAGAAAACACATAAAAGAATATATGGGACCGGTGACAACTCCAGACAGGTGGATTTCCAGATTGTGCTTAATAAAATATGAACTATTAGGTAAAGAAAAAAGGTTAAGAGCAAGAGAATTTTACAGTTTAATGCATTGATATGTTAAATGAAAAAGGAAAAGCAAACCACAAAAAAAGAGAAATAGTGGATTTGAATCTTAATTTGTTATGCACAGTAGAAGATCTATTATTATAAAGCAATACCATGGCTTCGAAAACTTATTGAAGTCAGCAACAGGCAGTTGTTACCTGACAAAATCATCATACTGTGACCATAATTCCGTTTGTTTCTCATTCTTTTTCAGCTGCTATCAGTTGAAGCGTAACGAGAAAATCATGAACTTCCTGAACAACTTTGAAGAATATCTCAATGAAGATGTACTCTGGCAGATGTCTCAGAAGATCAAACCGCGAGCCACTGGTCACAAGAAACAAAACTCTGTCAGTTGATGAGACAACGCCTCCTTAATGAATAAATGTTCAGTTATCATGTACAGTTCATGGGTCAAGCTTTACAAAATGGCCAGCGAGAGAACCACAACTGTTCTGCCACTTTACTGTTTAAGGACAAAAGGGCCAAAGAAATTTCATGCCATGATGTTTATGGATCTGCTCTTACTTCACTGACTTCACATTTTGTCCCCATTTCCACTGGCCAAATTAAACATTATCCTAAAGCAGAAAAAACTTAAGTTGTAACATGTTATATCATCCCTTAAAAAGATAATACATGGTATGGCAGTTTATCAGTCATGATGTAAATATTTTACCATTGGGATTTCAACAATCTTCTCTCTTTTAGTTGGCAAATCTACTCAATGTCACAACCATATCTTCATTTGCAGAATTTCTGTCCCAATTGGAACAGGCTGTACATCCTTTTTTTTTTTTTTTTTCTCAAAGAGAAGATAATAAAAGCAACTTTTTTCTTTTTTAACAGTCACAATTGCAAAGGAACATATGGTATCTTTGAGTTTGCGCACCACTCCATTTCTCAGCCAAATCTTACAGCATGCAAACCACCTAACTTAGTCCTCTTTTGGAATGGGTTTGATATCTTTGTTTCTGTCAAAGTGGAGAGCAAATAAAAAACAGCAACTTTTAATTTAATGATCAGTCTAAATGCTAATGAAGCTATTGTTTGGATCATGCTGAAAGTTTATCCTCAGTTTTTGTTTTGTTTTTTTTTTTTTTCCTGAAATCTCCAAGAAAATCATAACTTGAGTTGTCAAATTGTTGGATTTTATTATTATTGTTATTATTATTTTTTTTTTGTGGGTGCATTTTGCACACTGGAAAGCTAAAGATTCATTTTGCAATGGTTGGAAGATAGAGATAAACAACAACAACAGGAGATATGATTGCTTCCCCCTGAAGGAAATGGGACATGAGTTCTGCCTATTTTATTTCGAATCAGACAGTACAAGACATAGTTTATGAAACATTAGGAGGAATGGCATACTTACACTTTCACCTCTCAGATGACTGACGATTTGTTCCTCTGTCTCTGTCTAATTTATTGAATATTGTTGGGTTTCCTGACTTCCGACAGCATACAGCCTGTATGTGCTACTGCCTTGCATGGTTCCAGCGTGTCATGTTTTTTTGTTGTTTTTTTTTGTCACCCGGATATTTAGTACGAGCCTGAGACTGAAGCAAGACTTTAGTGTTGCAAGAAAAACAACAAACTTTGTTTGAACAATTTTAATGGGAGGTGCTCAGAATGTGGGATTTTACTTCTGTAACAATCTATATGCAAGAGAAGTGAAAACTTCAAAATGTAGTCATGAGATCATTGGTATATGGAGATTATATGACAAGTTTTAAGTTCAGAGCTGTAGGAAAAATTCTATTTTTAGAAGTAGAAAGTTTCGTGTTTTTGTTGCAACACTTACGATAATTGTCATGTTCTCTGTTTATGTGACGGCATTTCATTGGTTGCTCTGTGGAGGTATTATCCACACCATATGACCCACCACTGGCATACTTTTGGTCAATGAATGGCCGTCTGTGTATGATAGAATAATAATTATCACAGGGTCTGTATTTGTTTTGTTTTTTTACAAACCAGACCTCTGACCTGCGGGTTAAAGAATTCACATTGTATGTACAGCAGCATGTTTGCTGCTTGTGTTGTGGGTCTCAGCAATCAGGCAATGTGAAATGGTCACTCAAACATTTATTTGCTCGTTGATTCAATGTCAGTACTTTGTCACCATGTTCTGTCTCTTCTCATTCTCATAATCTTGTCATAAAATTCTGTCCTCTTTATTTTCACAGTCGTAGATAATATCCTTTAAAATATGACTATTACTTTTTTTTTCTTTTTATTGGAAAAGATATGCATTTGGGAGGGTTTTGTTTTTTCCACTACCTCTTACTCTGTTATTCAGCATTAAACCAGCGAGCGTTATATAATCTATCAGAGGCCATCATTCCAAACACTTAGCAGAAATTCTTTACAGGCTTTTTAAACTGATTCTCTCTAGAAATCTTTTTCAGTCATCATATACTTCAGCCTTTCGTTTGCTAACAAAAAATCATACACTTAAGTTTTTCATACAACTTTCGGGACACATATCACAAGATATGTGACTGTGTCACTATGAAAGACTTTTCTACAATGGGATAATTGGGATACATCACCTGCTTGAGCAGTCTAGGAGAATTTGTCGTATCACAGATAGCACTTAAGATATTATAGCTTCAGGCTCTCTTTGCTAGTGGTTTTTATGTTTAAGGACATGCATCTATTTCATGTTAAGGATGAATTAGTTTTATAGTATTGAAAACAAATTTCTGTGAAAAACCCACATCCATCAGATTGACACCTTCACTTGCCAAAAATATTCATCAAATGTTGAAAACTGTTGTTTAAGTGGATGTCGACTTATTTTTGAGATATCTACAAATGTATCGTGTTTGTAGTGAGTTCCTCTTTGTTGTCATAATTTTGAACAAAGGCCTGTCACTTACAGTCTTTCTCTTCATTTACTTCATTTTATGTAGGAATATTTGCTCTTATTACTACACTGTTTATGTACAGGACAATACAGTTCTGTTCTGAGCTCATGAAGACTAAGGGGAAAGAATAACAGGTGCCTGATTTTTAAAATTTTTTAACCCTAGAAGTGTCAGTAAGAAGTTGCCTGGGTGTTCATGTTTCTGCAGTGACATTAGGACTTAGGTTTAAAGGATGATAATTTATGATTAAGGTGATATTAGATCGTACCATGTGATTATAGAGTATGCTGTTTAAGGGAAAATTCTACTATAAAGAATGAAGGGTCAGTTCTTGATCCCATCGGCCCCTTGACACTTCTTGGGTTAAAACATTTTTCAAGGTTATTATGTCCAAATGTTTAGGGCTTAGTCTGAGATCTGTCCCACTTGAAAAAATAAGAATGAATAGCCCCATGTTGGTCAAAGCAACAATTTGAATCAATAGCTTCAGCAAACAAGAAGCAATGTTGTCTTTAAAAAAAACGACAAAATTTGTTTTTTTCCCCATGTGTTAAAGGTGGATCTGTCTGGTTTCTCTCTCGGTCTTCATGTGTTTCACATCAAGAAAACTCGTTTACTTCAGTACCTCTCCTCACAATTTGTTTTGTTGAGCTAGTGTTTTACCTACGTCAGCATGTATTTTCTCTCACAGAGCTGATGTATTATTGATTATTACATTGAAATAGCGTACTTTTCCATTCTCTTGTTCAATTTTCTCTTCCTTACAGGATAGAAGCCATTCGTTCATTTTTCTGTGTATGAAATTAATCTTATTCATGTTATGTGTCTGATCATTTTGCCAATAAATCGGTCACATTTCAATGGGGATTGGTTTTGACTGGCCATATTACCTCCATTTGCCAGACCCATGAGGCATTGAACAAGCAGTGTAAAAGAAGGCGAAAAATCACACTTACACTCTTTGCTTGATTTGACAGGTATATCATGGAAAAATTCCCAAAAATTCAAGGCAATTTTTTTTTTTCTCCAGTTATTGGTAATAATTTGTCCTTTTTTTTTATGATCAGTCTTTCAAATGACGAAGAAAAGTGATTGGTTTTTTTTTCTGTCTTTATATTGCTTATTCAATATTTTTTATGTCTGGAGAGGAAATTAATAGAACTGGTCAAAAACAATCCAATTATGAGTGACTTAAATTCTACATCTGTACCATACCTGGCTGTGAAGACAAGACAATACTAAGAACCTGTAAATATTGTATATTTTGTGTTTGGAAAAACTTGATGAAAAAAAAACCGGAACAATTGAGCATTGTCTTGCAGCCTCTCTGCTGTACATGTGGTATGTGTAATTTATTGGGACCCCTATTGGTGTCTGGAGTACTGGGAGGCTGTAGTCTATTCTTATGTTTAGCGGAGAGACCAGCTTCAAAGTTGGTATATGCAAGGTGTTGTGTAATTTATTTCACAGGCGCAAGAATCTTTAACATGATGGTGTTCCTAAGCATTACAAGTAACATGTATATAGAATATATGATATGACAAGTCTGAAAAATGTACAGATAAATTGGATGTCTCATGTGTTGTGTTTTCATCTTCATCCCAGCTGGCTGAATAAATTAAGCACTGATACGTTTCAAGAAGTTTGAAGGAACCAAGCTAGGCATTTGTCATAGTAATAGTGCTTGATGGACATACAGCGTTACCGAGTGGACAGGGAAGAACTTTGCCACAAGCCTAGGGCTCACCTATGACTGTTACAGGTGGAGTCAGCTAGCGCAGCATTCAGCAATGCAGCTCCTCTACGACCCCGGAAAGGGTTAAGGGACTTATGAATGAACATAAATAATAATAGTGATATTGTTGAATAAAATGAATGGGATTATGTTTATGAATGAACAATGATTATTCTAACGTAGTAAAATTCTAAGAAGAACTAGCCCATTTGTTCTATAGTTCAGGTGTGAAACAGAAACTGAATGGCACATGGACCATGTATATAACCTAATGATGTATTCATCATAATTATAGAATATATCTTTAGACAATTTTGAGATTAACTAGCCTGATAAAATACCATAGGCCAGCCGTGTTCATATTTTTTTTCCTTCAGGCTAGCATGGCAAGCTAGGGCAATAAACAAAAAAGACATTTACAACAACTGTGAAATTAACAAAATCAGGTCATGGGAATGATGCATTTGTCCAGATATTTGAGAGATAATTCTCAGTGTTCTAGAGAATATACCATAGTTATCTTGAAGCAAACAAAAGCTGATTATGGGTCTATAGTGGGGATGAGATTGCACAGCTGTATTATTCCAGAGAGGAGATTTCATATATTAACATTGGCAACACTGCCAGGAAGTTCACAGTGGATCAACAACAAAGCTGAAGCCTCAGTAAGAGACGGAAAAAAAAAAAAGACTTGAAATAAAATTTTATTGTTAGACTATACATATACTTCACATAAGCAAAATGAGCAGCATATCACTTTTTTTTTTTAATTAAAAACTTACGAAATGTGTCAGTAACTCAAGACTGTTAGTAAGTAGACAGTAAACAACAGTCTTTCTGGCTTGGTTCTCTGAGTTTGTAAGGTAGATATAGATAGTATTCCCTTATTCCACAGCAGTATGAATCTCCAGTATAGCTTGACAGTGCTCACAGATATCAACACAGTGCATGGACAACAAAGCAAAGATAAAGTGCTCACAGTAATGAGGATCGTAGTATCAGGAGGCTTTTTATTCATTTCATCATTTACATCAAAGGTGTCCAGACTAAGGCTCGCTGGGCAAAGTGCGGCCCGTGATCAAGTTTTTATTGGCCCGCAGCAAATTCTGAAAATTCAGTGGAACACACTTAAAAGAAATTCTATAGACCAGGCATATTGCTGCAATTTAAACATATTTCGGTTTATCCAAACTGGTGTGGTGGAAGTTGTTAAAAGTGGCTAACCTACTCTGTAAGGTTAAATTTCACTTATAAAACAATGAGTTACTTCTTTTTAATTTTTTTGGGGGGGGGGGGGGGGGGTTTTCTTGAAATACAGGCTACCCTTTAGACTGTGGCCCAGCTGTTTGTTTATTTGTTTGTATTTTTTGTATTTGGCCCTCACTAAAAAAAACTTTAGGCACTCCTGATTTACATGTATTTGCTTTGGGTGAAGCGTTCTTTACTAAGTTTATTTCAAACAATTTCGTGCCAAAGAACACTAAGACACAAGTTTATGAAAAAACTATAAGTATAAGTCTCTGCGCTTGTTTGTTAGTTCATGAGTTAATTGAATCTTTTTGGGAGAGATACTTAATGTAAAAAGTTATTTTAAAGTCAGTTATGGGTTAGTCTTCCTTTTTTGCATTGATTTATGACATAGACTTGAGAGATTAAAGATGAAATTTATTTTGTTTATTTTGTCTGGTGTGTAATTGTCATTTTGTTTGTAAGAAGTGTTCTTGTGTCCCAGTACATGTCATAAAATAATGAGCATTGAGAAGAAAGGAATGTTTATAGTGAGGAGAAATCTTATTTTAAAGGGGCCTTTAAATGTGCAGTTGATTCATCTACAGACTGACAGCTTAACTGGCACACTAGATCTGGGTCATCTTGGAACTGACAGTCTGTTGATGAGAGAAGTTCCATTTAGGTGAACAGTCCTTGGACTGTTATAGCAAGATCAGAAGGTCAACAAATGGCTGAAGCAAGTTACCTGGATGATTTGGCAGCCATTAAAATTTTTTTTTTTTAATTGGTAATCTGGCATTAAATTGCATTCCCTGTGTGATTGTACTAATTTTTGGGTCGCTTGTCCCGAAAAATTATTTTTCTGATTTGGCCAATATTTAGGAAATTTTAGGAATGCATTTCTAACCCCGCCTGGGTCAACATCAGAGAAGCCGCTCCCTCTTCGTCATCCCTTCAGTTCACCAGTGGGAAAATATCTGGCTTTGCCAGATATCTGGTGCCTGGACTGAGAACCCCTCGATATTGAGAGGATTGCTGGTTTCCACGCTCAGGTTTACTGGGAGGTTGACAGGACTGCGGCCATTCTTTCAATTTTGTACAGTTTGTCAATGATTCAACTGCATATTTCAAGGTCCCTCTAATTATTTGTTCTTTATGATGTGCATACTTAATTAGTGAAAGCAGAGTCGCAAAGAGTGGCTGCCCTTTGAATTAGAAATAAGGCATTCTCTGGTGTGAGTTGCATGTAGGATCATAACTATGTGGATAGCAAAGATCCCACCATATAATTATAGAAGATGCATGTGTTATTATCTTTTTAATTTTTAAATCTATGCTGTGAATGGTGATCATTCTCATAGTTATATCCCTTTACAAAAGGCACATTGTCTGTGCCAAAGTTTCTGCATCAGTTTTTTTTAAAGGCTTTTTCTGATCACAAAAGGTGAGACGTATCAGTATGTGCAAAGAAAGGATTGACACTTTCACTTTCTTCAAACTCTTCCAACTGAAATTGTCTTGACATTATAGACACACCATTTTAATGGAAATAGATGTTACTTGACAAAGGAGCACATCAGTTTTTAAAAGAATTGATGAGTTGATAGAGAGAACTGACTGCCCCGATTGTGGTTAGAGCTGTGAGATACTGAAGGAGCACATATATATCAGTTTTTATAAGAATTGATGAGTCGATAGAGAGAACTGACTGCCCCGATTGTGGTAAGAGCTTTGACATACTGGAGGTCAAATTTATCTCATCTGATGCAGGAACCAAACAGCACAAAACACTGGATTTTACTATTTTGTTAATATTGTTATAGAAGATGTAGTTTATTTTGCATAGTTCATTAGTTAACCTCTTATCATTTAGAAATGTTCTTTGTATAATTATTATTATTATTATTATTGTTTTTGCTACAATTATCATATTTTCAGTTTTACTGCACAAACTCCGGAGAATTTTGTAATGGAAAATTGTTTTACTTACCGCTATCTCACCACCATTATCTTATTTATGTAGTAGATCCTTATATTAAATTTTTATGCATTGTTTATGTCAGTTTAGTTTAAGCACTCATTTATTCGCTTACTTTGTATGACACATCTTATATAGAAAATAGTGGCTTGTGTTAGACAGTCATATGTATAGGTCTTGTATCAGACAGTATTGCAGATTGTGGATTTACATAACCATTTTTTTTTTAAATATTTTTTTTTAAATTGAGAAGTGAATAAAAGCTGTTTGTTTATATCTTATTTCATCTGGTAATTAGAAACTAAGAAAATAAGAGTATTATAGCTCTCAGAAAATGAGTTGTAGAAAGCTCATAGTAGCAATTTAGGACTTTTTAAATTTTGTTTGTTCTTTTTATTTCTGTTTTTTGGGGGGCTTTTTATTTAGCTTTGGAAAAATTGGAAAAATGATATTAGAATGTATCCTAAGTAATGTAATTTTTTTGTTGTTTTGGAGTTTTGAAAATGGGAAAGGAACAAGTTTTTTTTGTTTATTTTTTTTTTTTTATATGGCTGAAAATGTGAAAGGAATTAGTTTGTATGGGACTTTTATTTCATCTGGAAATTGGAAACTCTCAGAAATAGGAGTCATTTTGCTGCAGGAAGTTCATCCGAATTGAATGTACTGTTAAAGCATTACGGGGAAATATGTTTTGTCAATCTCCATCAGTGAATATTTAAAGTTGTGGAATTTACAGAACTTTTTTCGCATGAAGATAAGTAAATCTGTAAAGCAACAAAGTGGTGACCAGTCGTTATGTAAATCAGAGGTCCTTGTTGATGCTCTTTTTTTTTTTTTTTTTGTGTTTTCAAACATTATTTTCATCGACCTGTGAAGGCACAAGTAGTCCTAAACTAAAATGTTTACATGACATGTAATAGTTTATGAGGAGCGTATAGATGTAGGAATGTACTAGGTACTAGAAACAGAGCAAAAATAATTAATAATAAATTTTTTGAGTCTATGAATGAGCAAAACTGCACATGCAGTAATTTTAAAACAGGGGAGTAAGTGCCATTCATGTTCATTTTTTTTGTTTTTTTGTTGTTGTTATTTATTGATGTCTGTTTGTAAATTGAAATCAGTCAGATAAAATGGTGCAGATATATGTCGTTTCGTACTTTGATATGTTTATTCTTTCTATTTATTTATTCATTTTTTGAAGGAGGATTATGTGTAAATACGTATTGGTTGGGAAGAATCTTCCCTGATTGGTTTTTTTTTTTTTTTTGCATATTCGTTTTTAATATGACAAGTTTGTTAATGTATATTCATATGTTCACAGTTTGTAAGGTTGACAACAAAAGAAGAAAGAAAACAACTGTTTAGTGTATATATTATGGCAATAACAGAAAACATGTTTTTGTTCCAAGTTTCTGCTGTTTTTATCTGTCTGTCATGAGATTTTTTTTTCTTGTAATTACTGATGATGATTATGATAATGATGGTGATGATAGATATGAAGACGTGACAGTGACAGAGGTGAGGAGGTTGGCCGGCACCTTTTACTGAAATAAACTCGTGTTTTATGGTTCTGCTTCAAAAGTCAAAAGTTTGGCTGTTTTGTTTTTTCGTTTTTGCTTTTTCTTGTTTGTTTTTGTTTTTGTGTCTGTGGGAATGAGCAATGTAGCTGTGTGTGCTTACCAATATGTCCTTGACTCCCAACACACAACACGACACATTCAATGTGTGGATGCTGGACACATTGGTTATGTTTTGTAGGCCTATAATAATAATGATAATAATTATATTAATTATTGTTGTTATTACGGTCATTGCCATATTTGTTGTTGTCATTGTCCCCTAAGAATATTGATTTCAGAAGTCATTTTTTACTCTAAATGCATAGAAAAGAAAGCTAGGAAAATCACGTCATTTCATATCATATCTTTGCCTTGCGGACCAGAACTGTATCATAGAAAACTGCAAGAGTCAGAAGTCGTGAGTTACTTGCATTTATGATGTCTAAGAGCTGTGGATGGCATTCGGCAAGCCCACAGGGATGGTGTAAGCCCGCCATCAGTGGGGTTGTCTCTCATGGACATGGAGTGCCATCCTCCCCATTCCACGGGAGACATCTCCTCTCTCTCTCTCTCTCTCTCTCTCTCTCTGTCCTTCCCTCTGTCTTCTGTCCAGCTTTCTTTCCTCTTCTCATCTCGACATGTAAACGTATCTTACCGTGTTTGACACAATATAGCCGAAACCGTACGGCTGTGTCATCAAACCCCAACACAAACAAACAAACAAGCCCACAGGGGTGGCTGCTCTCTTTTGTCGCGCCTTTCATTACTGAATCTATCTGCGATTGATACAAATGGCTTGTTTGCATAGCAGAACCTGCAGTTGAAGAGCAGACTGAGTGTAGTTCTCTTGATCTGGTTTTACCCATTTCATGTTGTGACAAGTCCCCTTCCTACATTTGCTGTCCATGCCAATGTCAACTGACAGTCACCCATATAAGCTCATTCAGAACCGGCCAACTTCAGAGGGGGGACGCAGTGGCTCAATGGGTATGGCGTCTGCTCATGGAGAAAACAGTGCCGGGATCGAAACGCAGGTTCTGCA
>JBCAUA010000003.1:1171555-1182282 GCA_038406235.1 Peronia verruculata | reverse complement strand
TTTTTTTTCTTTCCCCCCCCCCCCCCCCCCCCCCCCCAAGAAGGCCGCGCTGATGCTCTGTAAAGTATGAACTTAATGAAATCCTGCAAATATCACCCTTGATGATTAAGATGTGACTTTTTAAAGTTTAACCAAGAAATGAATTGCTTGACACATGATTGGTAGTAGCATAAAATCTGTGATTTCACAATAAGGGCTTACTTCTAAAATGGAAAAAAAAAAAAAAAATAGAGCAATTTTTCATGGGCAAGAATTGTCAAAATTTCCTCTAGAAACTGATTCCAATGTGATTGGGGAAAAAAACTGATTTTTGCCACCAGAATCACACACACACAAAAACTATGTTTTCAAGCAAGACATTATTCAGGATACCTTGCAAAATCTGAAAGAAATCTATCCATCACACACAAAGTTACTGAGGAAGAATGCTGGAAAAACATCGGGGCGCGGACTACAAATGGATCATTTCAGTAATATTAGGCCCAATTACTTCCCCTTGATGGGCAGATGAGGAGTAAAATATGTCATGTTAAAGAGAAGGAAAAATGAAGGCTTCTGGAAAATTCACCATGAAAATTGAAATGAAAATACATGTACTTTCTTATCATATATATATATATTTTTTGTTCTACATTTTATTTTGTTCCACTACATGTAGTTTAAAACAGATGGAAGAAAACTGATCTTTTGCTTCTTTACAATATATATGGCTATCCAGCAAGGGCTGCTAAGGGGGGAATAATATGGCTGGCTGAAAAATGGCTCATCCATGAGTTTGATACTAACAGGGAGCTTTTAGAATCCATGACAATTTCTGATGATAAAGAAATGAAGTGCACACAGTGAAGAGAACAAGTGAAACAGATGGCTCTGTGGTGACCTTTTGGTCACTCACAGCACCTGCTGAAAACTGGAAGGAAAACTAAAACCGTCAAATCTCAATCCATGCCAAAAGGCACGGACTGGGCTAACAGTTACACAAAAACTATGGTTCCATTGCAGGACACCATGAATCATCATAAGGAAAAGCATGTGCAACCTCAGGATTCAAGATCAGGATGGGATGCTTTTTTCTTTTTTTTTTTCTGGTGGTAAGCATCATGATAATTGATATATGTATGTTTTTATATATAAATATTCTTCTGTACAACATCAACAAGGCATCAATATGCTGACAAAAAGAATGAAACACAAGACTATTGAGCTTCAAATAACACTGATTAAATATTGGTTGAATTACCCTTCCCTTCTCATCACATTGCCAATGTAAGATACCAAGAAACTGGGTCTGATTTTCTGTGTCAATGACTATCACCAGTTTGTACACTGTTTTCAGATGTGATCTACTGCACAAATTTGAGTACAGCTTTACATGTTTCTTCCCCTAAATGTGTGAACTTATTCCAGACTTTGTAAGTCAAACTGTCTACACTTTCATACACTTTCAAACATTTCCAATTATTGTCCATAGTTCATATTCGACTAAGCACAGACCTGGAAATCCCCGGCGGTTATTTCTAGCAGAGGATACAAACATTCCAAACAAAAGGCGGACGGTAGCCTAGCTTGTGATTTTGCTACAAGGATGGTCACGTTTCTTCGCTTTTTTTTTTTTTTCCGGAAACGATGTGTAACATTCAGCCAGAGGATAACGAATGAATTTCTTATTCTTTGTCATCAGTTGACAAAGATGAAAGGGTCCTTTCAGTTTTCTGCTGTTGCAGAGGCGGATAAGTTTCACGGGGAGTTTCCACCCCCCCCCCCCCAACCTAGGACAAAACCCCCTCAATATCATTTCTGTTGTTTTTATTTCAATACCACTAAATAACATCAGAATTAGAGGAAATATTTTGAAATAATAACTTAGGAAAATGTTTGCTGAAGTAGCCTAATCATGAAAAATAAAATCTTTCTCATTTCACAGAATTGTTCTATTATATAATAAATGTCTTTAAAAAAACCCATTAAAATGGTCTTATTGAAGTTACAGTACTTGGAAGAATTTATTTACAATAATTTTCATTTTTGTCACAAATGCTGAAATTATCTGTAATGCAAGCATAAAATACTCCTGCAAAACATTAACATTCCAGACAGAAGATATTCCATGAATTAACATAGTCTAGATAACTGTGTGATGTCGGTATTCTTAGTTATTTCACCCATGTCACCTGGACAGTGGTCACATGAAAGAAACTTGACAGCTTCTTTGATATGGAACTGACCATCTGATAAGCGATTACATGGTCTTAGTAATACTGAATTAAAGTGCTAAAACCCTTTAAACTATATTTTTAGTGATTGGCTTATAATACATGACTTACAATGAATGTCCATAATATTTCACATCTTGGGGATGTTTCCATGAAATACGAATAATCATAATAAGGATAAACATAACGATTTTAAAATTCCCATGTGATTTTGTCACTTAGGGTCTTTGTCCTCAGTTTTTTTTTCCAGTGAAAGTTTTGCCCAAGGGGTTTTGTTCAAGGGGAGTGTTATCCTACACTCAGGTTTCACATGTAGTTCTAGAGGCTAGAGAGCCTCAGACGCAATTACTCTTCCCTCACTACTTATACTAAATAAAGATAAATTAGTAAAGGAACGAAAAACAGTTATGGCATTAAGGTATACAAAAGTATATCAATGAAGCACTGAAAACAATGGCAGTGACTGTTTAAAAGGAGTTTAATGAAAAAAATCAGAAGAGCTAAAAATGGTTAAGGAATATGTAAGTTCAAAGTATCTAAATGAAGTTACGGATTTTCAATGAAAATTCAAGTAAATGAAAGGAAACATGAAACAAGTACATGCAGAAGTCACTTTAATAATAAAAAAATTAAAAAAAAAAGAATCCAATGATCGTATGAAGTGCTTGAATATTATACTATTGCATTGCTGTCGTGATTTATCCCTACAGAACTGATGGCTTTTATTGCCATGACACTGCTGACATCAAAGAGTATGAGAAGTTCAAAACAGGTGACAAAACGAAAACAAGTCGCACATCTGAACAATGTGTTTGGAGCTGACCCAGCAGCTTGAAGAAGGAGCTTACTGACCCACCTGAAGTGACTGGTCTGGATACTTCCCTAATGAATGAGGGTTAAATATGTTCTTCCATTTATCTGTTTTGGAAACTTCATGAGAATCATTTCCACTGGGTAATAGCTTGTCAAAATATATTTGACAATGGCACTTCTTTCGACTCATTCAGAGACATCATGGAACACAATCATAACCGAAATATGCCTCGACTTCGCTTATGATTTTTAAAATTAACCAATGAGTCATCATGTAGACCTACCGACACCAGTTCCCATGCTAAGCATCAACTGTAATAAATTGTCTGAGTTCATTATGTCCAAGTTAAAATTTAAAAAAAAAAATATAAAAAAATCATGACAGTCATTTAAGTCTGTTTTATAGTTATGATCAAGCAATCTATGGAAATACAAGTCAACAGCAGTGCTGCTTTTATAGGCAACACTGTTGATAATTAACAAGTATTTTCGCTTCACATATTTCAGTCTCACTTACTGTACATTTTCTTCTTTTACAGAAGCAAGCCTCAAGCCCACAACAGAAAAGTACTGTCAAATGATAGACCGAGCTTACTTGCCTTTTTTTTTTTTGAAAGGATAGAAAAATGTTCTGTCTGGAGCATTTGTGCTGGATACTTGACATGTCAGGGAAAATACAAGCCTTGTGCCTCCTTCACAAGTTTTGAGACTATGTCAAAAGTTGCCAGCCTTCGAATCATGACATGTATACAAAGATAGTAGCTGTAAATGCAGCTATTACTATTAGTTTGAGCAGGATCTTGAGTAGAACAAAGCACAAACAGTCATATCGAAAAAGCGACACTGGGTCAAGCCTTCAACTTGAATTGGCTTGCATATGAGGAAAACATTTTGCTGCTGCTTCAAAATTTAAAACAGTATGTCAATCACAAAATTTGGAAAATACCGCAATGCAACTAATGAAAAAAAACAAAAAAACCCAGCATCCATCTCTTATATGGCAGAACAAATAAGAAAGCTAGACTTTTGCTCCTCAAAGCATCAAATGAAGCATGGAAAGTGTAATGTAGAGAAAGGTGTATGCTTTTCTGCAGAGGTTCCTCTCTTAGCTTGTTCTCATGATGTGATTGTAAGCTGTACAAAATGTGAGATACATATATTCCTCACTGAAATAAATGTAAAATCCTTGTGGAAACACAGAAATTTCCTGTTGATAACTGTAAGCCTGAGAATAACATTCAGTAATGCAATTAAACTGATGCAATCAAGGTGGTATATTGCAATGCAATAGGCCTATTGTTTTACTGCTGTCACATTGTAGTAGAGGGATGTCACCTCTCTAAACTCTTGTTTTTACAAGTGTTGTTAATTCTTTGATAAGACAATAAGCGCCAGATGATTTCTATTATAATATACATGTATGCGGAAAATTTACTTCACGAGATGAGTACAAAAGGCTGGCAAGTAAAGTAAAACTTGCACAGAAACTTTATTTTGGACGTAAAAGTGCTGATCAAGACAAACCATGGACACCTCATGTGAGTGGCATGACTTGCTGTTCTAGAATATTGAAGTGGTTTAATGGCCAACGACAGAAAATGCCTTTTGCTGTACACTGAGACCAATGCCTCATGACGAAGAAAATTCTGTGCCTCATCCGCCTGCAGGCCAGCCTGATGATTGCAGTAGTACTGATGATGAATGTTTCAACAGTGTTGCAGATGATGAGGACAAATTTGAAGTAGAAAAGATGCCACACTTGATCAATCAAGAAGAGCTTGATGACAAGGTCAGAGACTTTTCATTGTCCAAAGCAAAGGCTGAGGTGCTTTCCTCTTGGTTACAGCAATGGAATATTTTATGCCAAAAGGTACAGGAATAACTGTGTTTTGTAGCCGTCAACAAATCTGGCATCCCATTTTCGAATGGTGAATCATGATTGATTCTCTAATTGATACTAATGGTCTTATGCACAAGCCTGGTCATGATCATGTCCCAAATGATAAGTATCCAATTCAAGGTGAAATGGCAGTAACTTTTACCAACACAGGCATTTTTCCTGTAAGAAGGTGGATAAAACAAGATAACTTATTGTCCTATACACTTTTTACTATAATACTATAATTACTATTAATATTATTATTATGATACCACGATATCTTTCAACAAAAGTGTGACATATTGAAGTGTAATATTCCTTATGTGACAAATTGCTGAAGGATGAATATTTCACTGCAAATGTAATATCAATGTTAATATATATTATGCTAGACTGTTTGTTTTGTAGACTGCATATAGCAATTGTTCTTGTGACTAAGTTAAGGTAGAATCTGATTTTTAGAGGTATAATTCCAGTGAGAATTTTTTATGTCTTTATTCTTCGTATGGCATATTAAAAAAGTATGAGAACACTGGCAATTTCACAAATTTCCTACTTTTTATCCAGAATTCCACAGTGTTTCACAATAGCATGATCTGAGATGTTACCTGCATAAATTGGTGAAACAAATGTAAGTAACTGCACCACTTTGATTAAAAGTATTTGCATGTTTGTAAGATGAGAAGGTTGCTCTTTGTTCATAAAGTCCCAATGGCTTTTTCATGAAGTATTCTGTACAGCTTTATTACTCTTGTTTTGAGGAAGCACTGGAGGGAGTCTGGTATAATTTTTATCTGTAAGAGCACTTGAAGGACAAACAAGCTCTGAAAAACACTTATCGAGAAACATAATCCATGCCATGATTGTTCGAGAAAGGTAGCATTGCAAAGGCAAAGTACCAAACAAGCAATAGGCCGAATGTGTTACATCTGTGCCTTTTTTCTTAGTCTTACTGGAGTCAGCAGAAACTCTCACAAAGAGTGACAGCAGCAGTCTCTCAGCTTTTTTCTTTTTCTAAACTTTTTTGCCCCCCCCCCCCCCCCCCCTTAAAGTTTAACATGACAGGTGAAAGGCAAAATCCATAAGAAAAGAAACTGAACAATTGCAACAGTGGGCATACCAATGTAATAAAAGCAGCAGGCATCATTCAGCAGTATGTGATCTGTAAATTTAATCTTTGTAATATTTTAAATTCAGCATCTGAAACTGAGAGCATCCTACCACAGTTTTTATAGTGCAGGTCCTTGCTCTCAGCTGCACCTCTTTGTAATTTCCTTTTTGGTTTCTCCACTGGTGAGGGATTACTGTTTTCAGTGAACTCAGGCAGTCTGGGAATTACTGATTCATGGGAATAGTCCAGCGGAGCAACCTGTTCCTTCACTATCTGGTTGGAGTCTTCTGAAATATAGAATAATTGAACTTGAATGTTCCTGCATTCCATGCATTGACGTTATTGTGTATCAAAATGAGTATTGTGTCTTGTTTTTATTCCCTGATCATAAGCGAGGTTGTGACAAAGTCGTATGTTTCAATTTATTAAACTCAAAAGCTTATGCTCAAAGGTCAACCATTCTTCTTGTACAAACCCATGCTGATTTTCATAACTTGAAAAGAAAAGAAAGACGTGGGAATACAACTGAACAGCGCATACATTCAACGTAGCGCATACATTCAACTTACTTATTAAAAGGGTAAATGTCTTCAGCATATTTAATAAATGTACTAAGCATACTATTAAGAGCTTGTTTCTTCTTTCTTTCCATTGGAATTACAAGTTTGAAAACTTTTTACAGGATGGTAAGTGCGGGAGATAGGACAGGTGATAATCTATGATATGTGGTGATAAAAGTTGAAAAACTGGTCATTGGCGTGTTGTAGTGTAGTGTATAGACCTACAACACTGTGTGTCACTGCTGAAGACAGGAGTTAGGCCCAAGCAAGGCCTATGTTAACGTAACATTATGAAATGAAACGACGAAAATGGGCGCACTGGGGGAAAAAGGGATGTGAAGCATTTAAAGCCAACACTGGGCTTAGCACTGGTAACAGCAGTAGTGAGGCTGCCAGCATGACATTCTGTGAGAAAACAGGTTTTTTAAAGCTTTCATGGCACATGGCCAGCACGGGTCACTGATGACAGTTCAAATGAGCCAAAAATAAATTACATGTTTAAAGAAGGGCCAAACCAGATTTAATGACAAGGGTGTGTTACATGGTAGCTCGCATTAAGCCATAACAGTGCCAGCAAAGTTCCACTGTAACCGTTTCTGTACCAATTATTATGTATATCACTTGAACAATGTCATACTTTAATAGGATGGGAGAGACCAATAAATAAATAAAATCTGAATCTGTTAATAGAGCCATATTACTTTTCTCTCTGGTTTAGAATTTCAGTCACATAAATACAAATGACTGCCAAAGACCAAGAGTGCGAGCAAAATGCTGCAATGTAAACATTTTCTTCCTCAACCCTATTGCCACCGTCCCTCAAATTCACAAAAAAATTCCCTCACAAATGCATGTAAAATGGGAAGTTTGTGAATCCTGTGCACTGCAGATCTAGTCATGCTTAGTTTTCTTCATCAAAATGCAAGCCTATCTGAGATTTAGAATAAATTGACATTTGATGTAAAGATTTTTTTGATTACTTTGAATGTCTAGACAGTCTATTTTTAACAATTGTACTTACCTCTCACACTTAAACAAGGTATTTTGGGTGATGGTTCATCATTTCTGTCTGGTATGCAAGGTATTTTGGGTGATGGTTCATCCTTTCTGTCTGATATGCAAGGTCTTTTGGGTGTAGTTTCATTTTGTCTTTTTGGATGTTGTCTGGGTTTATTTAGGATGTCCTCTTCGCTTGCAGACACTGGATCATCAGACCCCTCCACAAAATGCTGAAGTGAGAAACAATAATGTGCAAGCTATTTTATTTACATGCACGAACGGACACAAAATCTGATTTTCCCTAATTGTCAGTAACCAGCTAAGACATTCACTCTCTTATAAGAGATAGAGAGATTCACATTCACATGTCATGTAATCTATGCAGTTATAAGTTTCTTCAGTTGTGACTATTAGAATTGCAAGGCCCAGACAAAGTAAATCTAGAGAACAACATCTAGTGAGTTAGCACTGGTAAAAATATAATTTATGTCCACATCCACACACTGACAACAGCGTCGATCTGAAGTTCAACCTGACTCAGTCTGTGTTCAGATTTGAATTTGCATACACTGATATAGACCAGTCATGTCCTAACACTAATGACATAACCATGGTGGCTATTAATTATTTATATAACTGGGCACAAACATACTCTAAATCTAGAATCTGGACCCACTGTGTGATTATTACCTTAGAACAAATAAAGTGGTAGGCGGTGATCTTGTCAACATTAAGCTCGTTGTGTGGCCGATTGCATAGACGAATCCACTTCAAACATCTCTCCGGTTGGGGTTTTGGTTGAGGAAAGCGTTTGAATGTGACTCCTTCCATATGTGGTCGATCTTTGTACCGACTGTCGCTGTTACAAGAACCCCAGGAGCAGCGTTTAGTCGGCATCTTCACAGGGTAGTGGAACTCTGTTCGCTGTGTGGTCTACGAAAACAAAGATGTGCGCGAGGAGTTTGTACGCCCTGCTTAAAACAGACGCGGGGATTTCCAACCGTTTGTCTGGTCGGAACAAATCTATTAGTAAAGTATAATTTTAAAGAAAAAGCATGTAACATGCCTTTTCAAAAGCTTTCTTCAAAATCAGCAGATAAAGCACTCTACCACAGTAAGACTGAGTAACTTATATGGTATGAGTTTTGTGGAAAGTATGCTAGTAACAGAGCAAAAATAAGTGCTTCATTCTCATGGTGAAAGTTAACCCCTGTGCTCTATTATATGTGAAATATGAATCAAGAATGGGAAATGAGATGATTTTTCTTTCCAACTCAGTAACACAATGTATTACATGTAATATACTTTTATTCATCAACTAATGACAGAATCTGAATATGGACATATAAAAAATACCTTTAACTCTAGACCTGCAAACTATTCACGGAACGAGTAGAACTCTCTGCAGCAAGATATCGCTCTATCAATCTGAACAGTGGTGCAAGTGCTTTGTTTCATTTGGACTTGTGACCCTTGACTCCAGCCAGTCTTCTACTTCTAAAACGACGTAGACTTACATCGGACCTCTAACTGACCATATGTTTCCTCAAATCCCTTCCTGAAATCCATCCCTTTTTTGACATATAATACTTAAAAACTAATCACAAGTATTTATAAGTACATGTCAATTACATGGGAGTGTCACATTTGTAACTCCCTTCACACATACCATTCCATTACACATTCATCCACAACCCTGGTTAACCACACAGACCAAGCCATTTCATAAAGTTGTGTATTGATGTTCATGTTTAAGTTATCACCCCTCTGACCATGTGGATTTTGATCATTCTTCATCAATTAGACGAGCCAGCATTGACCTTGTGTGATTGCAAAGAAATATGTATGACTGGTCTAATAATGGTATAGAACAAGAGCAAAAGTGAGCTTTCTGATATGTAAATAAAAACAAGACTGCCTTAGTTTTCATCCATGCATAATTGTGATTCACTTTTACCCTCAACAGCTTGATTGCTGGTAAGTGCGAAACTTGATAAGTGGGCCATGTAGTTGGGGGTGTCTAGTTATCATTCAATAAATGACAACAAAGATTATGTGATATTCCCTTTCCACATTGTTATTTATGCTGGATTACACGAGACCTACAAGGTGCTTGAGATTGAAAGGACTTGAGTAGACCATGTGGCCTTTGATTTCTATTCTTTCATTCCATCTGACAGGACTTCATCATTGAGTAGCAATCTGCCGTCTCATAGTCTACGTTTACTAACTATTTTCACTGAGTGTTGAAGGATCATCTAATGAGCTGTGGCTATGCCTATCATAACAAGAGTTTGACAAAATCATTTAGCTTTTGGTGACATGGGAAGAAATATCACAGAAAAGCCAGGTATAAAACCACCATCACAGGATTAAGTAGCGAGTCCCCTATTGTATAAATACGAGGCGTACATTTTAAGAGTTAAATAACAGTCCTCTGTTAAATTCTTACCATGAACAAAAACTGCATACTGTTCCCTCTTTGGTGCTAAAGGAAAGGGCATATCTATATATATATAATAATGAACCATGCAAAAATAAGCAAAGCCTTCCGAATCATGAGGTCTCAAGTAAATCTCAATCTGAAACATTGATCCCTCAAATAAAGAGAAACAATAAAATAAAAAAGATATTTTTGTTTTTTGATATTATTGTTCACCAACATTCATGATCATACCAATGCTGAGGATTTGCCATACTTTCATGAAATAAGACCAACATTCCTTGACCTATCTGTAAATTTCACTTCTCAGTATAAGCTTAGTTTTTTTTTTTTTAAAGTAGAAATTTCAATAATGGAAGGGTGTAACACAGATATTTGCTAACAAACACCAAGATGTTCTGTGGCCTGAGTGAGCCGTTATGTTGACCTAATTAGTCTCTGCATCTGCATGTGTGGGTAAGATGAGGGACAAATGAGAGGCTGGTGGCTGGCTGGGACTGATTTCACATAAGTATTATGACAAGTCATGTGGGTGATGTTTTTCTGCTCTTGTCTATTGTATTATTGTTGTAAATTTACTTAAATTACACAATGTAAACATAAAAACACACTGGTCTCTGGTGAAAACTGGTTCTGTGAGGACCCTAGCCTTTGGGGGGGGGGGGGGGGGGGGGGGTCCCTGAAAACCCTTTTGGAAACAGTTGGGGGG